>JAQFXM010007522.1:0-11767 GCA_034693345.1 Entomobrya multifasciata
TTATCACTAGTTGAAAGATTAATCTTACCGTATGCATTAACCTCACCAAATATATTTGGCTCATCTGACATACTTGCTTTACCCGATACAATTGCTTTACCTGATACAATTCGCAAAGAAAAGACAGATATTCCAAAAACTATGCGAAAAACCAAGAAAGTTCCAATTCACGTAGAAGTAAAATCTAACGGAACTACAATCAGTCGTATAATAACTAATAAACCGCAAACCACAACAACAATTAAGACGACAACCACCCCCACAACAACCACCACCAGAAAAACAACAACCACACATTGGAGAAGGCCAACACGCAGGAGAAGAACCACACGTAGGCCAAAAAACGCACGCAAGACGACAACCACACCTAAGCCAACAACGACATACACTACAACAAGGAAGCTTACTATAAAAACAACTTCTAGTACAACAAAACATAATGCAAAAACAAGAACTGATACAATTCCAATTCATGTAATTACAAAAAATAACAGGACTACAATAAGTCGCGTCATTACAAATGCTCCTTATACTGAACAACCATTAACGCCAACAACAACTCCATCTTATATGCGTAATATTATTAACTTTGTAACGATTTTTAAAATTAATTAGAGTTTCAGGGATATCGTTGGTGTTACCCTTAATACGTTTGAATAATTACATTTTCAGACGAAATTTGTTCGAAAAAGATGAGTGGAATTTCAGGACGTATCATGTTTCCACAAGATGACAATTGCAGAAATTACTGGGAGTGTAAATGGAGGCCATTTTTGAATCAATGGATAATTATTAATCACACGTGCGATATCGGCATGAGCTTTGTACCTTATCAACAAATTTGCATGTCAGGAACATGTTGAATTTAAAAACCTCATCAAATAAAGTCATATGACATTTAATTTTATAGCTGCACTAGCAAAACATGTGTGGATAAAAATATTTTAAGCATAGAAAATGTAAACTCAAAATATTTCGTTCCAAATAAATAGTTCAAAGCAAAGTGTTACTTTGTTAGTCTTTGGCGTAGCTGCCGTCACAAAAGTTTATTTGCGGAAGCCTATTTATTTTATGGTCATCTAATATTGAATGCATGAACATAATGTTCTAATCTCTAAATACATTTATCTAACTATTGTCTGGTTCTGTTTTTCTTACTTATTTCTGATAAACTTACGTGAACTGACGATATGCTGCTTTTATTGGTAAACAGGACTTATGATTAAAAGTTGAAAATCAATAGTAACCAAAAGCACATATAATTAAAAAGTAAACCATTTGGTTCTAGCATATTTTGGCATGGTCAAACTTTATAGTTCAAACGACATTCCAAAAACATCTTGGAGAACTTTGCTTCGACTACCCCGGAGGTGTAAAAAGACACCCTAAATATCCGTGGTTTGTGCAAGTAACGCTAGTACACATGTAATTTAGAAGCCAACATTAGAATATTTCTTATTTCTTTAACATTTATTACAGCCAAGCATTTTATGATTGCCGAGCGGGATATGAAAACTTATTCGAATGGCGAATAAACTACTGTTTACCTTTCGAATATCCTGATTTGTTTACCGGCAGATGTATTCAAGGCTACTGTCTGCCATCTCGAGAAGGGGAACCTTGCTTTGAAGTTTTGGATGTCATACTAAACCCAACAGACTGGTAAATGGTCTTGCTTAGCAGATTTCTCCAAACATTTATGTCCTAATAGTTTAAAAATTTTAACAGTCGCATATTTCTACGATGCGAAGGGCGTCTTTTAAAATACACCAAATACGAGTGTCCACCTTTGCATGTGCCAACTTTAGATTTTACATGTGTGCCTGGCAGTTGTCAAGATTTGCTTCCAATACACGCCGAAATTTGCCATACTTACTTGGAAACCGAACTCGATCCACAAGACTGGTCAGTTACATGATGTTCGAATTTTATGGTTTAAAATCTTAGTTTTTTTCAAATAGTTTAACTTTGTTTTAAAACAAGCGGGAGATATTTTATTTGCACGCTTTGGGTTGTGGAAAATGGTCATGAACTACGATGGGAAGAATATCACTGCCCGTTTGGTGAAAAATACAGTCTTGGTTACAAAAGATGTATCATGGGTATTTGCGAGGGCACAGAAACAAGTGAAAGCGACAGCGATAGCAACGAAGTCACAACAACGGGTGGATCAACAGTTGGAACAACTCCAAATTATCATAATATGACCACATCAGTTACGACTAAAATCACAACACCAACAATTTCAACAACTACTTCATATGTCACAACTCCAAGAACATTTCTTACGTCAACTATGAATCCGATTGCAACATCAAAAGCAACTGCTATGACAACTTCCAAGAGGACCACGACGATGAAAACTGCAACAACGTCGCATAGAACTACGCCAAGAATATCGAATGGAACTACTCAAAAATCCACCCATTCAAGTACCTTGTCAACTATAAAATCTTCGACCATGAAACCTACAAAAACAAGTATATTAAAAATTTAGACGATTCTTTGAAGTGAGCCATTTAAAAAAATTAAAGGATGAATATCAGGCATTTTACATATTTCAGCTTTTACGGCGAAAGACTGCAAGGAAAATGCTACACCGAATGGCCCATTTTTGTTCCCGCATCACATATGCTACAGGTATTATGAATGTATTCTTAATCCGTCAGGAAGATGGTCAGTTAAAAGAGGACGGTGTCCAAGTGATGGAAAGTTTATGTTTCAAAGACAAAAGTGCCGTACAGGAAATTGCATACTCTATCCATAACGATTTAATTATTAGAGGTGTTAATAATTAGTAATAATTTCGATCATTGACAAAAATACTTCCAAAATATTTGATCATTTTGAGAAACTTGATTTTGCAATTAAGTTACCAAGATGTTTTTTTGTTATTTTAATATAATGGAATTAGTTATCCTGAGTTTCTTAGAGATCCAAATGACTTGCTGGACAAGTTATAAATGTATTTTGAACTTGAATTAAAAAGCTTTCTTTTATATGTCAAACGATTTCAAATTGCCGTTTTATTTCAGTTTTAAAGCAAAATTTTCAAGATTGAAGTTATTATCTATTGTTCTACAAATTGATTGTGTAATTGTTTGGTAATTACGCTTTTTTATGGTCGCTCTGTATACATAATCTGCAAATTTACGGCAAAAAATATATTGGTGCTATTAGTTATTGAAAATTTCGGAGAACAAGCATGAACCAATGATATTGATTAGGAGAACATTTAGATTACACATCAGACATATTTACTCGAACAAGACATAAAAAAAGTTAACTGAAATTGAAAGGTTTATGACTCTGCACAGTGAAATCGATTGCATACTTTTTTAAACGTCATTTAATTTTACCTTTAAATCTTTATCTTTCAAATTTTATTTAATAACGTCGTGAAAATAGATATTCCGAAACGAAAGAAAACACGGCATTTTCATTTTCGGAATATGGAATTTATGGTAAGCGTAATCATTCATCAATTTTTAAATAAAATTCAAACTAGGGAAATCATTATATTTCAAAAATTGTGGTAAAAACAAAAAAGCAGTTTAATTGATACATACTTGCAAATTCTATGGAAAAGTGTATACTACTTTTTAAAAGTGGTAAAGTTTTAAATTTCACAAGGAATGATAACAATCCCGAAGATGGTTGCTAATGTACACCATTTAGCACAAAATGTTTACCTGTGTTACATTAATAGCTTATCGAAGACAATTTGGTTTAAAACTGAGTTTGAGCAATTAAATAGTTAGAAAATTGAGTACCTAAAAACAATTATAACAACAATCTATAATTTGAAATTATGATTACTTGTTTGAAAATAACGCAAATATTTTATAACATACTGAATATTATAACATTGCTTTGTGTAGTATTGATTTTTACTGTTCTTAGTATTGAATTCCGAAACAATATGAAGGAAAATAATAATTTAACAAACTATAAAGGTTAAAACACTTTTGAGCTGGTTTGAAAATCAAACAAGAGACTACAAGTTGAAGAAAAACTTATCAAGTGATGGTAACTGAAATCTATAAAACCAAAGAAAAATTATGTAAAATGTTAAGCTCTAATATTTTGATACTATTTCTAATGATTTACTTCATACTGCACGATGTTTTACATGTCAGACGACTAATGAATTGCAGTTATTAAATTCTTCATTTAAACGAAATCGTGTGAAGCCCATTGTTTTGTTTGTTCCAGAAACTGTACATGTTTAAACTTTTAAAAGTTCGTTGAAAAACTTTATATCTGACATGAGTTTTTGAACAAATCCGATAAAGCTAACAGTTAATTGAAAGTAGTAAGCATATGTACCAAATTGTAGATTAGTGGATAAATTTCACAACGGTATCTATTTTCCTGTCTGGAAAAATCTCAATATTTTTCCAGACGTGTGATCGAGGATAACGATTACAAAAGGGATATGTGTACTGTAATGCACTACGTGAACTTATTCTTTCTATTAGTGCAAATATCTCAGTATTCTTTTTGTGCATAATCTTTTCATTTTGTTCAAACGTGTTCCCTAAACTATTACTCGACCTGGATTGAGAACCTGTATTGAGAACATGAAATTCTCAACCATTCTAATTTTTGAGATTAATATCAATCATTTTTAGAAAACCTTCAGAATTTTTCTTCACTCACTCGTGACCCATTTTGTTTCTCGACAATTACCGTATTCATGCCAATTATTGATCACGTTTGTCATACTGAATAGTGCAGTGACATGTCATTCAATCTATAAATCCCCGAATAAAGTTAAAATGCATCCTGCTTTATAGATTCCAAATGTGTGTGGTTATTAAGCAGGTTTCTTATATTTTACAAAAGTTTTTCGCGACTAATGTAAGAAACAACAAGACAATTTTGTCATGCCAAAAATTAATAAATTTCAGCTGTTTGCAGATTTCAAGATAGGCACAGAAAATGTACTTGAACAATCAAGTAAAAAAATATGTACTGAAAATTGTAAGTAACGACCGGAAATATTGCTCTTTTGTTTATGTTTAAGTTAATATTTCATTTTACTTATTATTAATTAACATTTGTGAAGCCAATTATTACTTAAATATAGATATTGATTCGTTACCTACATGATCCTTAATGTGATGAGTGGTGAAATTATTATTCAAGTGCTAAAATGTATACAATATGGAACTTACAGCACCAATCTGACAATATTAATCCATAAGCCTCCCAACCGTGGGAAAATATTAATCCTGTTTCCAAGCTGAAATTTAAGCTACTTGGAAAAGCATTAAAAACCGGTTCCAAATTTCTTATATACCTCAAGCTGCGATTACGTTCCAAATAATTACGATATTAACGTAGACAAGTACTGATGTTGGTTCTTTTTGTTGCTGTACTCCTGATAAATAACGTCGCATTATGTTTTTCAATGCCACACCCACAATAATCAAACGTTTGGTATAAAAATCATCACCGACTGGTTTTTATATCAACATATACGTTTTAAAATTATTGCGCTGAAAAACTTCCTAATTAAGATTAAATGTGTCATTTGATTGGGAAATTGTAAATTGCACTTTTTCTCAAATGCAATTCCTGAATAACTATCGTTTTGAAAAATCAATCAACTCTATTTAGCATTTAAAATTTATAGTGACCGTTTTCGTACACTCAAACTTTGTCCAGGTTATTAACCAAGAAAAGGTGTTACTAAAACATATTCGCAAAAATGGAAATCTTCCACGTGTCATCTATACAAGCTTAAACTTTTAGAACAACCATAAATAGCTCCTATGCCATACAATGAACCTTCTTAATGAATTAGCTCTAATCAATATGGAAACACGTGTAATGTCTCTCCCAACTTTCAAGATTCTTGTGAGGTATCCAGTAATCTTATCAACTGCAACGTGTCTTCAGCATATATTATGTAACAAGTAACAGCCAGCTGTAAGATGATATCGATTTTACTTTATCGCAACAGTCTGAAACAAAAGCAGACGTGAGAAATATAGATGTCTGGCTTCCACGTGTAAACATCAACACCTTATTTTAAATTTGTGAAGAGTAACTTATGCATGTCATTAAACTAAATGTATATCTATCAAAGTTCATATTTAAGTGGATGCAGTTCCAGAATATAACTCATTCTGAGGTCAGCATGCTACCGGTTTTATTCTTCAAAACCTTTTACATTTCTTGTTCATTCGGGGTGCTCAAGTATAATTTATTAGTTTGTTCCCCAATTTCAATTTTTACACAAATTTTAAAATAACGAAGTCAATTTTTTAACATATTTTTGGACAATTTGTCCATTGACGATATATTTATTTTTAAATTCCAAAATATTTTTGATCAGACGGGGGGAAAATAATTTAAAAATTTAAGTAAAATATTAGTTAAATAAATATCAAACAGCATTTTCCTCTAAAATGGATATGCATAATAAACTGGGTCACGTGTTAAAGGACACATTTGTAATAGTTCTCTCAATTTTTATAGTCCTTCTTGGGTATTCAGTCATCTTCTTACTATTATTTTTATGCTTGTCATATAAGCAAGCAATAATAATGCTAGCTCGGCAAGATCCTAAAACTGGAAAAATATTAGAAGGCACTGATGCAGTATTGGCGGGACACGACCCATACTCGGATCCTACGATTGTATTAATGCCTTACTACTCTTTAGCTGACAAATTAGACATTCCTTTAGTTGTCAAGGTGCTTCAAGAAAAAGTTATAAAACCAAACACTTATCCTGAATTAATTCAGAGAATTGTCCGCAAATACGGTTATCATTTTTGGTATTCTGTGGATAACTTCAAAGTGGAAAACCATGTGCGCTACTTAAAACCCGAGTGTCCAAATATGCCAGTCACTAGAAGTCAACTGAGGGACATGTTAACCAACAAACTAGGAAAGTTGCCATTCGACCCGACTAGATCACCATGGGAAATATTAGTCGTACCAAATATGATTGACGACAGGGACCCGGAAGTTAAATCAGTTTTTATTTTGAGAGTAAACCATTGTCTAATGGATGGTTATTCTATAGCAAATTTTACGAAGAAACTTGCTTTTAAACCTTGGAAACTGCTTGCTGGAGAAAAGCTAGAAGAAAAGAAATTGAGTCAATTGAAATTTGTTGAAGTGTACAAGTTTCTGTGGCTTGTTTTCTTTGGGCCTTATCATCTTCTGAAAATGTTTGTATTTTCAAGAGATTGTCACAAGTTTGTTCGAAATACTTACAAGTCAAATTTTGAGGAAACTTACAATTCTCAATGTACCCCAGCAATTCCTGCTTCCAGATTGAAATCTGTCAAAAATCGATATGGTGTCACTATGTCAACTTTAATCGCAACGCTATTTGGCCAAGCTACAATGAAATACATGCAAAAATCTGGAATTCAAGTTTCAACTACTCTACATGCCATGATAAGCTTTCCACTTCCTGGACACGGTGATGTTTTAACTAATCATTGGTCTCTGGTAAGAATCCCCATTAAAGTTAACGAGTTCGATCCAATAAAAACTTTAAAGGCTGTTGAGTACGAATACCAATGCTTAAGAAACTCTGTGAAACCCCTGGTATTTTTGTATGCAAACAAACTGATTGCATTGATACCTCTCTGGTTACGATTTGACTCAAAATCCATAACACCAACTACTCTCGTCTTAACAAATTTTCCGGGACCAACAGAACCTAGTGACATTTTTGGTTGTAGGGCGAAACAAATTAGTTTGGGAGGGAAACCATCGCAAGGAATATGTAAGTTAAAAGTTTTTCAAAATAAGCATATAGATTTAAAAGCGTATTAACGTATTCATAACTGAAATTTATTTGTGTACATCTTTTAGCATTCATATGTGGCTGTTTTAGTTTATCTGGGAACTTTTGGCTTGATACTGGAAGTCCGGTTTGTAATGTTCCAAATCAGGAGGAGGCTGATAATTTGTCTGCAACCATTATGGATACATTTGAAAACTTGGAAAGAAGAATCCCATCAAATTTAAATAAACTCAGTGCTTGAGGTCAACAGTCTGATAAATATTTTGTAATACGAATTAAATTTTAAAACGAATGATTTCAGTTTTCGTGAGAAAAATTATTTCAAATTTTGCACATCTGAAACTTATTTTAACTTAATTAAATTTAATGGCTAAAATTATGGTTTATGTTTGATAGCACATCACGTTTGATTTGGTCAAATAAATACTTTAAAAGAATAATGAAATGAAATCCTTAATCTCTACGGACACAGTAAGATATATTGATTTTGAACAAAAAAAACATTATCCAACTTGAGTATTTACATTTTACTTACTCCATTAACTAAAATAGGAAGGAACGAAAAGTTAAAATCTTACTATTTGATCTACATACTGCTTAAGTGCATTTTATGGTTGCTTTGCTTCAAAAAGCACGATTTTATTCGCTATAATGGGTTTAAAGAACCCGGTTGGATTCTCATCAGCTTTTGCATCAAGAAATCTTTTAACTCTCTTTAAATAAAAAACCACAGAAAGTTAGTTTTACTTTCAAAGTTCTTCTCGTACGATAACTTGTTTCACATAATTACAAGGTTATATTTGAAAAGTCTTTAGTGTTACTATCTTCATGTAAAGAAACATATTTTTTAAAAAGAATTCACTATTTCGGGTACATTCGCGATCTTGCGTTGCACTTAAAACTCTTAAACATACTTATGTAAAATTTTGAAAAGGAGCAAGTTGGGCAGCTTAGATATTCTATGCTTAATAGTGTTGTATATCACATCTGTATCATGTAAACAAAAAGCTACCAGTTCAAAAGTATTTCAATATTGTTTCGTTGATTGTACGTTGCAATGTAGGGCTAACATTGTGCAGCATGTTCAAGAAGAAAATGCATTTGCGAATATTATCGCACAGATAACACAGTTTCCCTAGTCTTTTTCTCTCACAAGAAAACGTGTTTTTACCAAAATTCTTCTTCTCCATGATAGCTACTAAACTTGTAAAAATGAATATAGTTTTAAATAAAGTTCTCTTCAATAGTAATTGTGGCATCTACAATGCATCTTTTATAAATAAAATGAAGCGATAAAGAAGTACGCAGATTTTATGGATGCTTCGTAATGGTTTTTGGTAAAAAGGGTGATGTTCATTAATAAAAAATATTTGTGAGCCAGACAGTTGGCTACGAACGAGCACAGGTGTACTAATTAATAAATAAAGTAATCAAGATTTTACAACATTCAAAAGTAACAAAGCTAGCATTTCTTTAAGCTGAAAAGTCATTTACATTTACCTTTAACGAATTCTACGTGCAGATTAAATATATGTGGAGACACTTATCAGAAAAAAGTAGTTTTTTACCAACAATGTAAGTAGATATTGTATAAACTAGCATAGGGATTTTTCATGTACATATTTACATTCTTGTTTTTACACTGCTACAAATTCATGAAGTTTCACGATTTCCACCAGCATAGACTATTAAAATTGTTGGCCTTGTTTGTGTGGGTGGCCAACAAAAAAAACAGTATGCAATGAAATTTCATGCACATCCTCACATGTTTCCACGACATTTAACACCAGTTTCCCATACCATTTCAAACGGGACAGTCTGCAATACATATAAAAAGCATGTACTTAGAATAGTGGGAAAATTGGCAAAATTACAGTCAACTATATACCAAATAGATTTTCACATTTTATGTCTCGTTTCATTACTTGCACAATATTTTACCTATAGTATGGAATCTGTGATTTTTTAAAAAATATAAAGACAACTGTGCATCTGTAACTGATAAAAGTTTACAACCAGGGAGTTTGTAAATTATAATAACAGATATTTTTACAAGGCATTTATAAAATGAATTACATTTGAGAAAGATGAATTCCAGAATTTTTCGACGTAATGTGCTTGTGAAGTAAGTGTAGTTTTATTCTCATATGCCTTAGTTTTTATCTCATTCTTTAAAAATTGTTTTAATTTATATATTTTTGTGAAATTTTCAAAAACATATTTTTCAATTTCAACCAGATGCAAAAGGAAAATCATCAACCAAAACCTGCCCATATTTAAGTTCATTGACGTCTTATGTACTTGTGCCAATACTTGGGATTGCTTGCTGACATTCTTTCTCTCTTGAACTGCTGGCTTGACTTCCGTGCCAGTTTCCGTATTTTCCCTAAAGGATTAGACTTGAGGAGTTTGCTTTGAAATTTTTGGCTGCTGGTCTGAGCTGTACTGGCCACTATACTATTGTCCCCTTTTCCGCAATTAGTTTCATCAGAGCCAGTGGGACAATCCCAGATACCATCTTCATCACACCAAAACTGACTTGGTATACCTAACAAAATTCAAAATGTGCTTATGCATTTAACTTATTTCATTTAATCTATTATGTTTAATGTACGTATAATATAATTGACAGTTTAAAAATTATCTTACATATTCCTGGTGGTTGCAAAACCCCTGGTGGTGGAATCACTGCATCGCACCTTAATTCATCGGGCAAACAGGGACACATTTCCTCTTTCTCGTCACTCCAATCAAAGCAGTCATTCCTTCCTAAATTTTAGTATTATTTTATAAATTAATATGTTTTTAAATAACAAGATAACCATAACTGAATTTACTACAGTAAGTATCAAAAATAAGTAGTGATTAAAGTACTTTTACTAATTTTAATGTAGTATGGTGTGATATTTAGATACATAAACTCAGTTTTATTGATGATTTATAAATATTTATTTAAGCATTATTTGTCTGTTTCTCCATAACTATTCAGTTTTAGGATATGGTCTTTCAACAAAGTATGATTTCAATGCTTTAATCTATTGATGGATTGAATAAAAGATATATCCATTCAAAAAGCAGAGATCAAGCATGCGATTAATTAAACTGTCATTCTAGTACTATGGAGCCAACCCGGCTGAAAACCCAAACACTTCTTACTTATTTCTCAGGTACTTACATAAGTACAAAATTTCAGGTTTGTATTTTAAAAAAAACAAGAAGAGTACTGACAGACAGACATACATGACAAAAAAATCAATAAGTTATACGAAATCATTACATAGTAAATATATTATATATTTAATGTGTTCTTCTAATTTACCATTGCAAACATTCGAGATAGGAATACATCCGCCTATTTCACAGGAAAACTAAACGAAAAAATGTACACATTTGCTGTAAAATTATATGATTATTATTTTATTAAAATATACCAGTTTTAATGAGTAATGACTTACCGTCCCCGATGGACAAGCAGGGCAATTCTGACGCTCATCGCTTCCATCTTTGCAGTCGTTTGCTCCTATAACAAAATAAGCGCTCACACAATTTAAATTACTTCAGAATATTTTTAAAAAATCAAATACACTTTTTTTAATTTGTTTTAACTTACGATCACAAACTTTTGTATCCTGAATACAATGCCCAGTTTCACACCTAAACTCATTCGACAGACAAGGTGCACAATCGTCCGGATTTTCAGGCTCATCGCTTCTATCCCCACAATCATCCCAACCATCACAAGAATCTTCTCTCGGAATACAGTATCCACTAGCACATCTAAACTGGTGTTCCTTACAAGGCCAACAATCGTCCGGGTTTTCATGCTCATCACTTCCATCTCTACAAGTTATAAATCCATCACATGCATACCAATCTCTTATGCATTCTCCATTATCGCATCGCATTTGGTCTTCATCACATGGTGGACAGTCATCAGGATCCTCTGGTTCGTCACTATTGTCACCACAGTTATCTCTACCGTTACAGAAAA
>JAQFXM010007523.1:0-11766 GCA_034693345.1 Entomobrya multifasciata
AGTAACAAAGGACATTATTATGCATAATTTTTGAGGTCAGGAAACTTGACCCAACATGACCTGGGTCAACTTATATTTAAAATTTCAAATTAAAACATTAGGCATTATTGCATGAATGAACTCAACCATTTAAACTATATCATTAGCAAAAATTTCAGGTCAAAATGTTGGCCCATTTTAGCCTACAGCTTTACTATACAGCTATATACTTTTTCAGTAATTTGTAAATTTTCCTGACTGAAATAGACACAGTAATATTGTTGTATTCGAAATGTGAGATGGTTCAATACAACTGTATTGATGAAATTATTACCACTATTTTATTTGAGTCACGAAACTTACGAGACGGTTACTAAAATGTGCAAGAAGTTTTTATGTTTTGTTAACGAGACCAAATTGTTATTATACAAATATAGAATTTTCCCTGTCTCATATTTTGTTTGATATATATGTATTGTATTACATATCAATAAATACCCAACACAACGAATGAGTTACGGTTAAATAAATGTAAGTTTGAGTTGAAAGTCTTGTCTATAACTTTGGGCTAGGTCATTTCCATTAGCTGCTTACAAAAAACTAAACACCATGTTTGCGGATCGTCGGGAATACTACTTAAGTACGCAGAAGTCCCAAAATCACCAATAAACTATTTTACACGGAAAATTGTTCTGACATTTTCCCAAAATGTATCGTGTGACCATGGTGTTTGTAAAGTTGGAACATCGTTACTTTAACAGTAGTCCAAAATAATTGATTTAGTATTATATACTCAGCTGAAAACATCGTTGTAAAACATGTCAATATATATCTAAGAGATAATCACTTTTGTCCGTGCAGCTGTATTGGTGGCACAGAGCTTAATACTGGCATTACCAAGGTCATATATTCCAGTGTTTACAAAAGTGTATATGATAAAATACAAAACTATTGCCACAATAATGCACTCACGGTAGATATATAATAAATAACATAATAGCAAAAGGAAATTGCAGAGACTAAATTCAACTGCATTCTAACCACGATTTTATGCAGAGCTGACGACAAAATTACCACAGAAGTAATGATTTACAATGTGAGCTTTTCAACGTCTCTTATAACAGACTTAGATTTTGGCTTGATACTGAGAGCTTATGGGTTATTAAATTAAGTCTAACATTAAAGCTGAATACAAAGTTATCGAGATTAGTAATTTTGACTTAATTTCAATTTCATTTTTACTTCTGGGAAATATGTTTGACTTAATTGGTAATACTGATTTTATTAATGCAGCAGCAATCAAAGAGTGTCTAAGATCCAGCATTTACAATTAGCTTTTGTAAATCAAAAAATCATTCCAAGATTAGAAAAATGATTCTACTTTGATGATGATAAACTTTTATTTTCGTATCGATTATTTCTTGTTCACATGTAAATCAATAAATAAAATAAATTTTTCGATATGCCGAATGGGTAAATTAAAAATGCAATACGACTACGGATTCCAATTACTTACATATCAGGTTACAGATTCATAGTTAACCTGAAATCATCTGACTACGCTTTACGTGTCTTTATTTATTTAGGGCATTTTTATATTTGTACTCATACACTAGTACTATTTTTATTTAAATACTGGCATTAAGATTATTTCTTTTAAGCATGTTTCCATCTAGCAATACTAGCTTAAATATTTACTTAGACGAACGTAGTACAATTTAGTTCATATATCAGAGTACATACTATGAGTTAAATTACACTCTCGTATGATCTACAGCATACATTTCTGACTAAAAGAAGAGTCTTGGTTTGATTAAAAGTTTGTAATTTTTAAAGTCAACCTTATTTTGTGGTTAAAGAAGAATGCCATCAACAGTCTTCAAAAATATAAAATAAAAATATGTCGACTCTGCTCCTCTTTTAAGACTGTAAAATTTTCCACACGAAACAACAATTGGTCTAGTTGCACGAATTACACTTCGCTCCAGTTTTCTCTTACTATTAGATACAGTTACCAATTTTTGATTGTTTTTCAATAACAACTTTCTAGAAAAAAGCAATCTTTTACTTTGTCCATGAACCTTTATAGCAAATGGCAATGAAAACGCAATAAAGAATGAAAACATCACCGACACTACCGGCATCAACCAGTAGACTTGTATTGGAAGTAAATCATATGCCTTTACAGTTGCAAGATTACATGCCAATATTATCATAAATCCATCTCCTAAAATCAACGCAAAAATTGAACAAATATAAGAATCCAAAACTTTGTAAGCTACCTGAAGTGTTGTGTACCACTTGGAAAACGAAAAATTATAATAGATACGGTCATCTTTCTTATTAACATGGTATAAAATTCCTATACATCCTACGATAAGTTCAACGATGTATATTAGCATACAAAACAGTACGGCAAAGAATCTACTTGCTTCAAAATCACATATACCAGCTAAAATAGCTCGAGAAAGGAAGAGAACTAGTTGGACAATTGAGTTACAAGTGGAACTGGATTCTGATTCACAGAATAAAGAAGCGGAAATGAATTTAGGAAATGTGTGGAAAAAAGGATCCAAGCCAAGCCAAAGACTCAAAGGTAACAAAGTAAATGGAATAATTGCAAGTGTAAAAACTGATAGCTGAATTGCTTTAGAAGTCATACGCCAAGTTTTTGTAACAGTGTGGGTCTTAAAGTTTCCATTTTTAGATATTTGTCCTATCAAAACGTTTAAAATGAATTGTAACTTTCTGTATTAACTTCTAAGTTATCATAAAATGTCCATTATAATTTTCTATAACTTACCAAGTCGATCGTACACGTTTTTAAGGTACTTGATTCCTGTAACAACATCGTTCGCATTATGAATCAAAACTGCTGCACATGCCCAAAAGAGACATGATAGACTTGCAAACCAACAAGCTATAACTACTGCAGAGCTGCCCGCTTCCTCCTTATGTGCAATATTATCAAGACATGAACCAAATCCTATCACACCAGCAACAATAAATGTATTGAAATACCATCCCCAATGATGACGGTATGTATCTCCCTGAAATTCGAATTGCTCATTTATTGCCGACCACTTTACAGCCATAGGAGGCATGTAACTAAACAGTTTATTGTACAAGCAAAGTGCAGGAACAGATAAGAACTTATCCATGGCCAACTTTTTTTCTGGGAAACTAAAAAAAATAATGTTTTAACGTCACTAATATAAGTTTACTATAAGTTGATATGTACTAAACGTTAGTTAAAATGAAGAAAATAGCAGCTTTGAGAGTTATTCACCATCAGAACAGCATTAAGCTGTAGGTTTCCCTGGTAGTGACTATTAGCTCTATGCCTTCAATGAATGGTTTCAAGGGTAAAAATGGTTACTTAACAGACATCCAGTTACGTTTGCGACATAGATTTGAAGCCGAGTGCACGTTGTAAGATCAGTTACTTATAAGACCACTGTTACGGCCATACTGTTTTAATTTATATGACCAATTTGATATGCAAACATCCTCTATGTAGGCTGACAATCGACATGGTTAAACGGAATAATTGAGTAAATCGTTTGCACGTTTTTTACATAATGTATTGAGCCAGCAATTTAAAGCCGGAACATATAGCAGTATTGAACATTTATTTGCTTTATTTAGCGCTATTAACGATGATTTGCGAACAAAGTCAGGCAAAAAATGTATGTATAGCGTTTAGACATAAACATAAATGTGATCGTAACACCTTTGTGTTTTACGCTATCCACCCGTTTTTTATTAATAAAACATTGGAAGCAATAAAAAAGTTACATTTTTGTGTCATAATGTTTGGATAAATGAAGATAACACAAACATACTATAGATATTCATGAATTTGTGACCAATGACAACTTTGAAAACGAAGTTGAAAGTGTGAATAATGGAATTCATCTGTCATTAAGGCTATTGTTATTTAGCGACAAGCTATTTATGTGTACACTTCAAATGGGTCAGCATATTATATAATTGACTACGTTGTATTTAGAAGAATATCGTTTTTCCTATTTTTAATGCACCCAAAACCTATTGTTGTAATATACTGCTCAGGTAAATATGGTTGAATTTTTAAAAATTAATTCGACATGACTTCTTACCAACTTTTTAAACGAATTTTTATATTATGAATCTTTTTATTTTATCAGGGGCGAATTCATTTTTCTAGTAGTTAGCTTTGTTTGCTTCGTTATTATCAAATATGCAGTTTTTAAAACAATTTTATAAACTGGACATACATAAATGAAAAGATATATTCGGTTATCAATATGTTTGTCTTGAGATTTAAAAATAACGTCAAAAATTTAAGGCCCAAAAATACATGAGAATGTGCCAATTTTCATCTATTTTAAAAGTATTTTCGAAATCGAGAGGCCAACGATTCCCAATTATTCCATACCAATTTGCGTTATTTAAAGGAAACACATTGTTATATTAAAACATACAAACATAAAATTGAACTCATTGTCATGACTAAATTTGAATAAGAAGACCATCTACTGTTTTCAAAAATAAAAAATAAAAATATGTAGACTCCGCTCCTCTTTTCAGAGGGTAAAAGTCACCACAATAAAATAGAATTGGTCTTGTTGCAATAGCTTCTTTTTTACTCAATTTTCTTTTTGCCACAGTTGCCAAATTTATACGTTTACTTAATATGGCATTTCTTGTATAAAGCAACTTTTTACTTAATTCATAAACCCTAACAGCGAAAGGTAATGAAAACACAATAAAGAATGAAAATATCATTGCCACCAAAGGCATAAACCAATATACTTCTATTGGAAGCAAATCATAAGCCCTAATACTTGCCAGGTTACATGATAAAATTATAAGAAATCCGTCTCCCATAATCAACGCAAAAAGTGTACACGTATAAGAATACAAAACTTTATAAGCCATCTGAAGAGCTGTATACCATTTTGAAAATGATAAACTATCATAAACACAATCGAATACTAAATTTGTACTGCCAAGAGCTTCTATACACCCTAATACAAGTTCTACTATAAATATTAGCATGCAAAACAAGACAGCGAAGAATCTACAAGCCTCAGTGACGCAAATAACCCCGCTAACAGCTCGAAAGCAAAACATAACTAAGCGGACCATACAAAGACAATTTGAATTTGGAGTCGAATCACAAATTCGATATATTGGAATAAATTTAGGAAATGTGTAGATAAAAGGGTCGAGACCCACCCAAAGACATAAGGGTGTCATAAAAAATGGAATAATGGCTAGTCCTAACACAGCCAGCTGAATTGCCTTCGAAGTCACCCGCCAGGTTTTTGCAAAATTTCGAATTTTTGGATTCCTTTGTTCTAACATACAACAACACAATATTTTAATATTCTTTAATCTTCAAAACAAAATTTCAAATATAAACATATTCATTTTCAAGCCTCACCAAGGTACTTGTGAATACTTTTAAGGTAAACGATCCCAAGTACAACTTTCTCCTTATTCCAAATCAGAACTGCAGCACATGCCCAAAAGAGGAATGATAGACTTGCGAAACCGCATGCTACCACGACTAAAGAGCTTTCAACATCCCTTCTATGAGTAATCACATCGATGCAAGACCCAAATCCAATGAAACCTGCAACAATAAATGTATTGAAACACCATCTCCAATAGACCCAGCGAGATTTTCCATGGAACTCAAATTGTTCATTTATTTCGGACCACTTCACTACCATTGGGGGCATGTAATTAAACATTTTATTGCAAAAAGAAAGTGCTGGAACTGACTGGAACTGCATGTTGGAGTTTTGTTTCCAACAAAACTGTGGTAATTTTAACAGTCTAACTATGATTTGTAATAACGTTAATGCCCTGCTGACCACTGTCGCCAGTATGACCACAGAAACAGTGCGAGCTTCAGATATATGGATTAGAAACAGGTCAGAAAAGAATTGTGTGTTTATATAAAACTGACGTTTCATCAAATATCAATGATCTATTTTCTCTCAATTGTTTTACTAGATACTTAAGAGATTGACAGCTATATTTTGAAGTATAATTTTAGTGGAGCTTACAAATTTCGATTAATTATTTGTCAGGTCAGTATAAGGACAAGAATAATCCCAAATAGATAAGCGACAAATATTGCGGGCAAAACTCACGAAAAGCTGCCTAGAAATTTCCCGAGTTTTTCTTGTTAAATATTTTTGATTGAAACTTTATCACTAAGCTATTTAAAATGCATGGCTCATCTTGTTTTGCTTCCTAGTACTTCAGGAAATGGCTGGTAAGACTCGCCGAAAAACAAATGATATTCTGCTGGTTTATGACAAAAGTAGACGAACTTTTTGACACGATGTTTATTTGAATTACATATTAGTATCGTGTTATATAAAGTCAGTCTAACTTTGTCTGATAATTCAAAGTTGAGAGAAATCATGAATACCAAATCATGGCACGATGGCGACTTTGGTGACAGCTTTGAAATAAGTTATTCATAGTTTATCAATATAGTTCGGTCACATAATTTAGATGTTTGTTTACTTTCAGTCTATTAATTAACAATTTAAGAATAAATCATCAATTGGTAGGTCGTTTGAATGACCTCTTGCTTTTGTGGTAACAAAAAGTAGTAAGCACTGCTAATCAACAAAATCAGCGCACAGCTAATACTACTGTTACAAAAGTTAAAAGTGTCGTAAAATTTTACTTAAAACTTGACAAATATGTTTCTCTTACATAGTTCACGAAGTCAAGTTATGCTTTAATTTATAACACCACTTATGCTGTATAACTTTGGCTTCAGGTGTTCATGTATGCATATAGATTATTTCCAAACAAAGTTAGTATACTTTTAGAAAAATTCTTATTTCTGTAATGTTATACACTATAAGGCTTTTATGCATCTGCTTTTTCATTCAAACTTAATCCATTTCTAACCCGTGTTGTCCATGTCTGATGTACGTATTGATTTTATTACGGCTCCATAGTAATAAGCTTAATACAATGCTCAATATAACTGCATCATTTATGATGTTGTGTGCTCACACGGCAATGATCTGGTGCTAAGTAACTTTAAGGCATGCGTAAAGAAAATATGCGTAAACCTAAACGCATGTTCTTTTCCCCTGGCTATCTCAGCAATACATGATGTCAAGAATGAAGTTCTCTAAGAAAAAACAGAACAGCTGAGATTTCATTACAACCGAACAAACCCAAACAGAATAACAGCCTAATCAACTGATTTTTCTTATCAATTTAATTTCAAAATAAGAATATAACTATCAAATTGTCACAAAATATTTATAAACCAAATAAATTAATTCAGGATCAATTACAATGTTAGATAAAAATTGATTAATCATTTTTTAACTGCATTTATATAGTAAGCTAAAAGTTAAGTCATTTAAAGTTTGTTTTGTTACAAGGCTGTCTTTACAACTAACTCGTTTTGTTCCAAAAACCTATGAAGCAAACGACGTAAACTTTTTAGATTTGCACGCAGCTACAATTTCTCAAACGAAACCACCAAAATTTCCACAAGATTATATTTGGACCGAAAAATTTAGCTGAAGTACAAAAATACCATTTTATAATTTGACCAAGTTTGTGATATCAGATTGACAATGTCAACGAACCAGCAGCTTGCTTATGATAATAATATGCAAGTGGACAATGTAAGCAGTCGCTTATCACCAGAGGTAAGAAATTCAGTAAATTATTATTTAAAAAGGAGATACAAATTCACTTTTTTAAATGCCAATGTCTAATAACTCTGTTCATTATTACAAATATTTTTGATAGATTTGGGTAAAAATCTTTACCCTATCACCTAGTTCAGGAGAGCTTTCCAAACTTCGTTTGGTCTGTAAACGATGGCAAGCTATTATTGACGAACAGTTTGATATGAAAGTGAAGTTAAATGACGATAAAATGGATGTTTACTCTATCACCAATTTTAAACGAGTAGTTCACTGCAATGTTTCAAAGTTTTGCAAAGAGTATGTATTACTACCTGAACCAATTCAACTATTCTGGAACCCCAAAATCCTCTCAACATTAAATCTACGGGGCCCCGTAACAAGACCCAATTTTCTACTTATTGCGCAGCAGTGCCAATCTGTTAAAGAGTTCATTTTAACAGGGTCTCTACTAGTTCCAGATTCAAACTTATTTGAAGTTGCGACAAATGAAGAACAAAATACACTCGCACAATTTATGAGTGGTCTACAAAAATTGGTTGTAAATGGTTTGCACATTGCAGCTAGGAATATTCCATCGCCTATCAATTTATACAGTTTACTTAACTGGCCAATGACTAAATTAAAAACTTTAGTAATTCGAGCAAACTTTCGAGATGCTGCTGCTGATAAAATGTTTTTTGGTCTGTTGGAGAACTGTAGTTCAATGGAAAGTATTGAGTTTACATTTCGAAGCATTAAGTATGATTTACAAATTCGCCCAATTATTTTTGTGTTACCAACTTTATGCACTTTAAATATTGAAGTAAATATGGGGCCACGTTTACTAGATTGGGTGCCATTTATTCAAGCCCAAAGTTCAATTAAACATTTGAAAATGGTTGCAACCCACCATGGAATTGAATTGGGGTTACAATATGAGAATGCGATTTTGAAAAACGCAAAAAGCTTACAAAGTTTGGAGTTGAGAATGTTAATCCAGTCATACACGAATTTGAGTTTACAGTTTTTAGGAGAGTTTCCAAATCTAAAAAGTTTAATCCTGCATGGAGAATTTGATGTAGTCATGCGGCCAATTATTGAACACTTGAATTTTTTACCGGATGCGATTGAGACTTTGGTACTGGAGAACATAAAATGTACCCAGCAAGAGTTTACATTGATTTCCGATAGGGTAGTGAATTTTCAAACTAAAAACATAAAATTTTAATGAAATTAAAGTTACATTGTTCTAAATGATTTCAATTAAGCATAATTTTTTCCCGATATTGCTTGTTTTTTTGTAAAATACATGCCTTCCTATAAATGTGAAAGCGTGATGGAATTGCGACCACACGAGCATATTACATATTACTTGTAATTTAATTTGGAATTTTTGCAAAATACATGTTTCTTTATATGTTATATAAACTTGTACAATTTTCTTGTAAAGTAAAATCCGAGCAATGACTAAAACAACGTGAGATATTTCTAATTTTATTGATGTACACAGTAAAGTTCAATAAAAATTGCGTTTGGAATAACTGCTTATTATATTTTGTGAGTACTTTTTTTACTGATGTGTCTGAGAATGTCAATATAGTTATACTCATGTTTGTATCGAACATTTTAAAAGAAATTCATGCATTCAAGTTCAAATTTATAAAATTGTTAAATGTTTATTTTGTATTGCCTTCATATGATTAAATAATTCTCTCAAATGGAGAATACATAAACTATATTTTTAGCGAAGTCGTGATGTTTTTCAAACGATTTATAAACTAGATAAATTAAAAACCAAACTGGCCGATTTGAAAATAAAAACAACTCATGACGTGTCACGACAATATAATAAATTGCTTCATGTTATTTTATTTAGTATAATGTTTAAAGTACCTAATTTTTGGAGGGAATGCAAAACTTTTAAAAATAAATCATAAACTCTGCACAAGATGATCTAGTTGGCCTCTTTTTTGTAAAAATGCTTGTATAGCTACTTCTTGGGGAATCGTCAGGCTTAACAGAACTTTGTTGATACTGTTTAAGACAAAACATTCCTAATTACTTGGATATCCATTTTTCCAAAAAAAGAATTGGGTTATTCATACAGATTTAATCAAATTTTTACTTTTATCGTACAGCACACGCATATGTTCATCAAATACAACCAATCTAATAATCTACAAAAGAAGACCATCAACTGTTTTCATAAATATAAAGTAGAAATATGTAGACTCAGCTCCTTTGTGAAGGTCATAAAAGTCACCACATGAAAATACCAGTGGTTTGGTTGCAATACTTTCCCTTTGAATACTTTTTCTTTGAGTTGCAGTCATCAATTTCCGATCCTCGACTAGTAGCACTTTTCTAGCATAGAGCATCTTTTTACTTAATTCATGAACCTCAACAGCGAATGGCACGGAAAATACAATAAAGAATGAAAATATCATAGCCACTAGAGGCATAAACCAATATACCTCAATCGGAAGTAAATTATATGCCCGTATACTTGCCAGGTTACACGATAATATTATAAGAAATCCATCTCCCATAATTAACGCAAAAAGTGTGCACACATATGAATACAGAACTTTGTGAGCAACCTGAAGAGCTGTATACCCTTTTGAAAATGATAGGTAATCATTAGCATAGTTATTTGCTAAGTTAACATTTCCAAGAGATTTTATGCATCCTACTACCAGCTCCACTATGTATATGAGCATACAAAACAAGACGGCGAAAAATCTACAAGCTTCAGTTACGCAAATAATTGAAATAATGTATCGAATTACAAATATAGCAATGCGAAATGTAAATGCACAATTAGAATCGCTTATTGTATCACACGGTATAAAAAAAGAAACAATTTTAGGAAACGTTAAAATAAATGGATCCAAGCCCACCCAGACACATAATGGTGGCATACCGAACGGAATAATGGCAAGTCCTAACACAGCAAGCTGAATTGCCTTAGAAGCCATACGACCCACTTTTGTAACAGTTCGAGACCTTTGCTTCCGATTTCTAGGTAAATGTTCTGATAAAAATGCAAAGTGAAATAAACTGCCATTTCCACATTCTTGTTTCGAATATAACTGTTATAATCTTACCAATATGTTGGAAAACACATTTGAGGTATTTGATTCCAGCTACCACTTCGTCCACATTCCATATTGTTACTGCAGCACATGTCCAAAAAAGAAAGGATAAACATGCAAAACCACATGCAACAACGACCAAAGAGGCTTTAACGTCCTTCATATGGACAATTACATCAACACATGATCCGAATCCAATCAAACCAGCGACAATAAATGTATTGAAACACCACCTCCAATAGATCCAATGTGATTTCCCATGGAATTCGAATTGTTCGTTTGATGCAGACCATTTTATTACCATGGGAGACATGTAATTAAAAACTTTATTGCAAAGACATAGTGCAGGAACAGAGTGGAATTGCATAATTGGCTCTTGATTCTGAAGAAACGACGGTAGATAGGCAGGTTTCTAAATAATAGTTTTTTAAAACTTTTAAGGTCATACAAAGTTGATGTCAAAAAACCAAAACAGAAATATGAAATTTGTAATGTAAGTAAGAATTGAAATAGACGACTAGACGAAATCTACTTTACATCACGTATCATTGCTCAGTTTAGTCTTTACTTTTAATTGTACATGACAAAGCAATAGTTGCTGATTTGATATTCGATAATATGAATTTCTGGACAATCAGCTAAATGTGTCAATTTAGATTAATTATTGATAAGTCTTACGTAAAGATCATAGTAATTTGTATTATTTAAGCGCCAAATTCAGTATGCAAAAGTATGGTAGGATTGAATATAAATTTATAATTATCGAAAGAAAAAATTATGATGAATTGTCAGTTCAAGTTTAACTTTCTATATAGTTGCGAACTCTAAACGATGCTTTAGCACTAAATAACATATTATTAAGTGGCGAAGCCACTTATTAAGGATCAATGTATTGATCCTTACTGAATTCACTCAGGATGTCTGTCCGTCCGTCCGTCCGTCCGGCCGTCCGGCCGTCCGTCCGCGCGATAACTCGAGAACCCTTTGACCTATTGACCCCAAATTTGGTATATAGGTCACTT
>JAQFXM010007524.1:0-11766 GCA_034693345.1 Entomobrya multifasciata
GTTTGTAATGTCGTCATCAAAGCTTTTAGTCAATTTTGGTTTAATAATGTCGTCTAATTGTAATCTGTCTTTTGTTTCGCTTAAACGTTGAATGAATCTTGAAATTTTGGTAGTGAAAGCATCCTGCAATATCGAAAAGACGTTGCAAGTAAATGCGAAATCGTTAATAGTTTTTTCAATCGAAAGAAAACTTATACGATGAAAGGTCAATAATATTTTTCTGTAGGAACTGCGACAATCTGGACACGGTATTAAAGCCTGTATTCTAACTATTTGGCAAAATGACCCTCTCAGGCTTGTAAGACTACATGACGTGGAAGCTTCCAGTAGTATATCCGTGACCATTTCATAATATAAACCATTGGAGTAATCCAGGCTGCTGTATCCGTTACCTTGTTTACGATGAATCCAGTTAGGTAGCGGGATCACTTTGTGAAGGTATGAGACGTCGTTACTGATGAAGATGTTAATTGGTGGTACTACACTTGGCAGTGAATATACTCTTGACGGAGAATTACTGCTTTTTCCTTTCTTTCTTCCAAAAATATTAGTGAGCATTCCAGATAGTAATAAATGATTCGGCATAAACAAGTCCACTTGGACTTGACATTGCCACGGTTTTGATGTACGAATTATTTCGTCTTTGTTTAGTGAAACACAAAAGTCACTGTTATGATAACTATTTATATCTGTTGGAGTAAAAAGTTGGGAATTGGGACATGGATGTGGTATAGCTGCGTATTTGTTCATAGGTTTGGAAGTAGTTCCGTTTAAAGTGTAATTGAAATTTTCTGGAGCCCAGATGACGTTCACAAACAACGGTCTGTACGCGAATTCTGATGAGTGTGTTAGCAAAGCTAAACCAAATTTTCTGAGGACAATTGGAGTATACTGTAGTACACGGAAATCTACTCCTTGGAAATTGTTTGCGACTATTAGGCATCTGTTATCTTCAAACATTTCTAGAATTGTGTTTAAATTAAAGCTGGAGAGATGTATTGAACTTCCAAAGTTTTCCCTTGACTTTTGAACAATTTGACGGATTAAATCTTCGCTATATTTATGGGAGTGATCTGGACTTATGTTATTGTAAAGTCGTAATGCTTGGATATAAACGCTGGGATGTAGATTATCCAGTGAGGTAATGTTGATAAAGTACTCGCCCGTCGTTCTGTTTGGTTTATCGGTGTCAGTATTTTGTACTGGAATAATTACCACACACAAAATTAAGTTCACTAAAGGTATTTTTGTTATCATAAGATTCGGTTTCATTTTTTAGTTGTATTACAATTTATACGTTTAGTTTTCAATATAACTAAAAAGTAAATGTGGAGCTATTAGGCAAGAACAATAGTAAATATGTTTGAAAGCCAAAGGATCCTTTTATTTAGTGTTCAAGTTTCAAAACAACGTAATACTGCAGATCCAATTTTTTTTTAATTCCGTTTTTTCCAAGAAATTCTATCAAGGGTTTCAAATTGCAACGGATTATCGTAAATTATTTCCTTCTTTCTTTTTGTGCTGCACAGTCCACATTAGACGGTACTTTAACTCTAACAACGGTGTATTAAATGAAAATTCGTAAATACCATAAAGTGGTTTTTTAAATTGGTAAAACTGAGAAAAGGTATGACCAAAATTTTCAAGAATACGTAAATTTACGAGAAGAACAAATTAAGCAAAACCAAAACAGTTTAAACTCCAAAAAGTTTGAAACTGTCCGAAAAAAGTCTAAATGTGTAGTGTACAGTTTTCACACTCAAAAACTGCAAAATTTTGGACGTTTAGTAACTTTCAAAAGAAGAACCTAGGTCCACTATTCTCCCCTTTCTCCGTATTGTTAATAAGCTGAATTTTGGAACTGTCAGTTTGGTTTGCGTCATAAATGGACGTTGTTTTTATGCAGCTCACTCATTCGGCACTATGTTAATCTCCAGTTATATTCAAAGTAGTAGACAAAAGCTTATTACGACAAGAAAATACGTGGTAGGTAAACATGGACAATAAGTTTTTTAATTTGTTTAATGTCGGGTCGCCTGTAATGGTAAAATATGTATCAGAGAGCGGAAATGTATGAGCTTGAGCTTGAAAGTTCAAACAGTTCAAAACGTGAATCTGATGGTTGGAAATTTGACGTTTGAACATTAAACAAATACTTGTGTGCTATGAAGCCAACTGTCTGGCTAACCAATTATCTTGGTCTTGATCTTGGCTAATACCAAGACCATCTCTCTCTGTTAACTTCTGACTAGACTTGCTCTCCGAGCTATTCACTACATTTTCTCTTATTAAATATGTACTAATTTAGGCAAAAAATTCATGCTGTCTTGTCCACCTCATTTCGGCATATACACATCTACTACAAAATCCATTTTAGTTTTGCTAACAAGTATCCTAAAGAGCGGTACAACGAAGGCTTTCATGTATAAAACCAATACATGAAGTCAAAATGTTCACCTGTAATTGGTTTTGATAATAAAGCAGAATGAATGAGCAAACTTTCGTAACCATATTTTAGAATATTTTACGCTAATTATTCGTTTAACTTCTCCTAGCGTATTTGGTAATACTATTAATCTAAAATTCTGCATCAAAGTATGCTCATGTATGCTTGAACAACATCGGTCATGTCTATGTCATGCATTTTTTGAATACATTCACTACCACAAGCTACCGCTCTTTGAATGTAGTTGCTGCAACAAATTGGTTTTCACCATTAGTTGGTTATACAAGTACCTGAAAAGTTTCATAAAATAAAAGTATGTTGCACGTGGAGTCGGTAAATTAATTTGATTTGTATTTTTACTTATGAAAAAGTTCTTTGATATTTGAAACCTTTGAGTGATATCTAACTATAACGCCTAACTTTTTATCATAACAATGTTGGTTATCAACCTTATAAACAATATTCCTTATAAGTTTCTTAAAATGTAATTATTTTGTCCTGTAAGTTTATATTTTTTGCTACCTTATTCAATGTTTTGACTAACAGTAGGAGCAAAGAGAACCTTTCACCAAAATATAATTTTGAACACGTTTGCTAACTTACCTCATTCCACCTAACTTATTATGTTATGGAAGTGAGTTTCGAATTAGTTTTTAACTGGATAATGTGTTTTGGATTGTTGGCAATATTCGGCAATAACTGAAATAAAGAATAGTAAGAACAGAAACAAATATTGAGTGAAAGCAAGCATCTATAACTTTAAACATAATGTACACAATGGAAAGAAAACTTTGAATGAAATGTTGATGCTTGGAAGGGTGAAAAGATGTTCTCTTTTAAACACAACTACCAATTTTCCTTAAAAACGGACATGTTTTGTACAAAATAAAAGTAGTCCGGCATTTAATGAAATTTAAAAAAGCCTCGGATACATATCTGGAGCAAAACAAAATTATTCTGAAATATGTGAAAGACATAATGAAATATGAAATGATTGATGATAAACACATTGAAAATCAGCAAATATATCTTTTTACCACGTAAGTTAAATCCGAAAATTACCAAATTTCAAATATTGCTTTACATTTTCAACAATTCAGGCCCCACTTTATTCCAATCTTAATTTTCAAGAAAATGTTTAAGTGAATAAACAAGAAATTGAGCAATGTACTTTTTAAACATGGTTAGATGACTTAACTTTTGACTGGATTTGTTGTCATAAATGTAAGCGAAGCTTATTGAAATAAGGATTGATATAATATTAAACATAATCTATTTGTCAGGGAAACTTACTTTAGTGCACAAGGAAATTATATCAAAGAAAATAGGAAATTATAGTAAAAGTTTCTAGTCTTCTTTAATGTTAATTCCTTCAATTTATGTTTTGGTGCTAATATTTATTTTATCTCTATTTGTACTGGATGTCTATCAATGTAAATATTTTATAAAATATAAATAATATTTGTTTGCAAAGTTGGCAAAATAAATGGAATCATAATTTTAAAATCTGATGACAGTAGTTCCATTTTCTTGCGCTTTGGTTAGGAAAAGTTAGATTAGTGATTGTTTCACCTTGCCGTTTATAGTACTAACTCGATCATTTCCAGAAAAGTGGATATTGATGGGGCGTTTTACCCCATTTTTAGGCATAAATATCAGTACCCATTTTAACCATAAGTTCTTTTACTTCGTAACTCCGACTGCATAAATGTAGCAGATTGTTTCCTTTGTTGTCGCGATCGTTCACTTCTGCTCTTTTTCGATTAAATACTTCATTACTTCCATACATTGACTACAGCAGTATTGAACAGAGTAATGGAGACTTCCTGCCTTCATATTCTTCAGCTTGTACATATGCTCCATTTTCCACTAAAACCTCCTCTACAGATAACCTTCCATGCAATGCTGCATAGTGTAGGGGAGTCCATTGTCCATAATCACGAGAGTTGGGATCCAATTTCAATGACAACAAGTACCGGACCATCTCCAATCCTCCTTTATCTGCAGCCACATGCAGCATGCATCTATTCCCCAAATCCCTCGCATTGAAGTCAACACCACTTTTCACAAGTTGCTCTAATTCCTTCATGTCGTCCGCTTGAACTGCACGAAATAACCAAGATCTTTCCCACGTATCCATCATGTTGGCATCCATTCCAGGAATGTTGAGCAGCAGCTCCATTGTCTCTGGCAAAAGTTCAGCCTTCTCAACAATTTTCCGTAATGGATCTTTCCAATTCTCATTTTCAAGAAATAAATATTCAGCTTCGCAGTCCTTCAGAAGAAATTGAACTAATTCGTAGTAATCGCTCGGTGACATGCTTCTTGCGGCTTTCACGGCACAATTATCACCATCTTCATTTGCAGAAGTAAGATCTGCCTTGTAGTTGATCAGTATCTTAAATAACCTCATATCTAGTCCAAATGTACACAAGATATGCGAAGTTTCATCAATTAAAGTGCGGTCTCTGCTAAGCAGTAAATTCAGAATGTTTTCCGTTTTGCTACTTATGTTGCTGGGGTCAAGACACTCTTCCAAAAGATTTTGGTTTGCAAGTGAAACTTTGTCCAAAAAATACACCGCAGCTTCAAAATTGTCATGTCTGATAGCTAGTCTTACAAATGGGCAATCCATTTTAAATGTGTTAATTTGGGCAACGTCTAACTTAAGTACTTCTGTCAAAAGGTGAATGCATGCATGAAACATCTGATTGTTTGATCTTTCAATACATACACTTAAAAGCTCATAAATGTGCTCATCCGTAAAACATTCATGAATCCAAATGTTTCCAAATTTGGTCAAGGCTCCACTCAGTATAAGGAAAATATTTAAGAAGTTATGCTGACAGCATGCACACATAATTCTTATGAATTCGTAATCTGAAAATGAAGAGATAATCTTGGAAAATTGGATCCTAAGTTCTTCAGATATATCGTCATGTCTAATTAACGAGTCTAAAAAGTTAACAATAACATGATGCTGAAATTGGTAGTTATGTATAAATTGATACCCTCGTTGGCACTGAAAAAGCTGATGGAACATTGATTTGGTCCCACGAGTCATTTTGTTGCTGATGTTAGAAAACAGAACTCTTTGGAATAAAGTACGTTTCCCTAACTTCTTTATTTTGGTATAAAAATATTCAGCCGCAAAATGTTCAGCAAATGTTCGATGGATAAATTCGGAAGTTTTCTTTGAGTGTTTCTGGAGGATGCCCGCACCTAAGATCAAAGGAGATGTAAGAAGGATGTCAATGTTCTTAAACTGGATCTCTTTTTTGAAATGTTCTTCGGGGAAAAGCAGCTTGAGGGCAAGCCAAATGTGAACTAATTTGACCTCGTCAAACTCTTGTTTGTTGTTCGAAACAAGATTGATCTTATTTTCAATGCACTTTTGATACATTCTTGATATTTTCAGTGGAACATCCGAAAGTCTTAATGTTTTTAATGAGCGAAATTCCGCTTTGTCTGAATAAACCTCGGCGATGAGCTGACATAAAAGTGGAATGCCAGCTATTTCTTTGTCCTTTTCTTCAAGTGTTTCATTTACCGCTTCCAGACAATTGGTGGCATATGTGTTGAGTGAATGCTGGTCAGATTCTGGAATTTTATTCTCCCAAAAATCCACTAAAAATTTGACTTGATTTTGATGGTCAAATGGCAAAATATCATAATCAACCACACTCAAACTCTGTACAAGTTCTTCTCTTATCTGACCCCTCGTTGTAATGTAGACCCTGACATTCAGAAAATTGGTTGTGATCATTTTGAACACGTGATGCATCCGGTTGGCTTCGTTTACCGGAAGGTCATCAAAGCCATCAAAAAATATGTCAACTTGAAGCAGCTCACATTTGACTAATTTAAGTAGCAATTCTGGACTTTGCCGATGGGAACAAATATAGCTCAGCACATTGATATAAGCTATTTCATGTTCTAATTTGGTTATTGGGGTATATGCAAACCAATCGTTGGCGAATGACGTGAGTTGGATGAACACGATAATTCTCCCAGTAACATTTTCTATCATGAGACGAGCAATATTTGCCGCTAAGAAAGATTTCCCCATTCCTGGACTATCACAAATACAAACGCTTGACGTCAAGCTTCCCTCACAAAGTTGCTGTTGAACAAATTCTTCCTCGGTCTTCTTTGTACCATGTTTGATCCAATCTCCATTGGCGTCCAATTCATCGAATCGATTTGATAGAAATCTGGGAATGTAATAAGAAGGTAGCGGAGGTACTGAATTTCTTGCAAGTACGAACGTGTTTTGTTTGGCAACAAATATATCGTAAAACTCTAATTCGGTAAGACAACTTCGAAATATTTCCTGCAATTTGTCAAGATGCATAGCATGAAAAAACTCATGTAGCTTTAGCTTCTTCCCATGTATTTCAATCAACGTATCGTTGAAACCTTCTGATTTAGTTGATATGCCCCAATAGGTCAACGGTTTACTAAAAAGATCATTTGATAGTGTGATCATAATGGTAAATGTAATGTGATCAGGCTTTACTATGATTAGTTTTTTTAAGCGCCTCATAAAGTGCACTGTATGCGCCTTCTCGCGTAAGTAGTATTTGGTAAGAAAGCCTCCTAGCTTCTAAATCCCCTTCTTGTTTTTGTACCGCATCCTGGAATAAATATGTTTTAATGGACATTCATTAGAAACATGTAATACTATAAAAAAATCATCAGTTGTGGAACAAAAAGTTATAATTTTAAGTAGACTTACCAATTTATCTACGTCAGATTTGCAAAAAATACCTTTGGCGACAAGCTCCGCTTTCACTAAATCATTAAAATTTGTTAAGTTTACCAAATCTTTTAAGTTGTTCCGAATATGTTCTTGTTGCCATGCTTCCATTTTTCAGAACTGAAATAAATATATCATATTAGAAAAATCAAATGCTGTTTGTACTTTTATAATGCAGACTAATTTCCTAAATAAATGCTGCATTCTTCTATTTCTGTGTAACGATTGTCTCGTAACAGTAATATTATGCATGTTATAGTAGCAACTAGACGCTTTACATTTCCTTAATAGAATATTTTAAAATGTGTGTTGAAATACATCTACTTGTAACGTTAACTATGATAAAGATTATACACTAAAGATACGCCAAAAAACACATCGTTGTCAGTTACACACGTAAAAACTGTTTTAGTAAAACAAAAAGTCATTGTAAATCCAAATTCGTGATCATTGTAATAACGTGTAATACTTACTCAAAGTTCAGTTAATCTCAAGATAACTTGTGGATATGATGTAAAGTGCAAAATAGAGTGATTTCACTTGTCTTATATTTAAAATGAACGTTACGCGTTTGTGCACACGTTTTAGTACAACAAAAGATCCAACAAGTTTAATCCCGCGACAGTATTATGTAGTATTAGTATAACACATTTCTGGAATTAATATCAAAATGGTATTGCTTAGAAGATTATTCTTTTACAAAACACTACTACAAACAACAGGAGAGGTCTGAAAAAAGTACTGTAGTATTCCTCTCCGTCGTATCATTTGTCAGAAAGTTCTATGAATATTAAATCTTCGTTATGCATATCACTAATTTTCTCACATGATTTATACGCCTAAAGCAGTTAAACGATCCCCTTTTTAATTGAAAATGAAAGGAATAATAATCTGGTAACTTTTGTGGTTTGATTTCTAATAATCCAATAATTTGGCAAAAATTAGCACTGATGATGCATTTCAACAGTAAACTTACCACAATCACAAATTCAAGCGAAATAAAACCCCAACAAAATAGATGATAGTCCATGGACTAGTTTGCAAATGTGTTACATCTAAGGATAAAATGTTGGACAAATTGGAGGCAGGGTGATAAAATGTAAAAAATGCATTTTTTGCTCATGCACTCTATATTAAAAAATTTAAAGTTCAATAAACTTGCGTACCTTTCTGCATTGCACAAAAACGTACAACAAATTGCATGATGAAATTGGCACTATTTGGATTAAATAACTTTAATTAGAAAGATAATAATATATGTAATATTCATCATGAACCATAGATCAGTCAACATAATCATTATAGTGCATAAATCAATATTTGCAATACAAAAGTACAATCTATTTGACCAACTGCGCTATTATTAATTAAAATTATATAGATTTGTTCAAGCATAAATTTACTTCTACTGACATGTGTGGTGATACTAATTTGCTGAATTTTTATCCTCGTTCCAAAACCCCAAAACCTAACAGCGCTTGCAAACCACATTTACTAATTATAAAAGCTCAGAAAAACATGAAAAATTAATTCAAAGAATATAATGTTAGACTCCGACCAAAAATTCTAAGAAAATACCATTTAATTACATCAGTTTTGTAAATTTCTGGAATTAATAACAAAAAAAAACATTGTTTAGAAGTTTGTACTTTTACAAAACACTGCCAAAAATACACCATCACAAAGAATACTTAGGAATTCCGCTCCATCGTTGCATTTGTCAGTAAGAGCTATAAATGTTAAATCTTCGTTACGATATCATTATTATTTTTAGATGACTTATACGCTTAAAGCGGTCTTTTAAATCATCCTTTTTACATGGAAATTAAAGGTCTAATAATCTGGCCACTTTTGTGGTTTGATTTTTAATAATTCAATAATTTGGCAAAAATTAGCAGTAATTAGCAAAATGAAAATTGTAAACTTACCACAACTATTAGTTCAAGCGAGATACAATTCAAAAAATGGACGAATATCCGTACACTAGTATGCATACATAATACAGCTAAGGATTATTTTTTTCATATTGGAGACAGGGTATAAAATTTAAAAATTAGGTATAATATTTTCGCTCATGCACTCTAGATTAACAAATGAAAAAATCAATAAACTCATATACATGGCTGCATTGCACAATATTAGATACCACAAATAGCATTGAGGTATTACGATTGAAAAGAAATCAGTTTTTGATGGTAAAAATAGCACTTTACTGATGTCTAAGATTCATATAATCGTTTAACCTGGAAAATGATTAACAAAGGAATTGTGCTCGCTTACTGGCTAATGTAAGTCAAAATATGTTGTCAAACTGTGGCGTAATTAGTACTATTTAAACATTATTCCGTTTTGTTTTACAAATTATTTATTGATTTCATTTCAAAATTTTAGGCGAAAAATAAGTAATATATGTACAAGTACAAATTGTAAAAGTAGTAATGGACCTGTTTAATAAATGTTAAGCTAATACGGCATAAAACCTTAAAAATTAAATACAAATAGTAAACAAGCAACTTTTCTTTTAACGCAACTGGTGATTCTGGTTTATCATTGTGCCTAAAAAAATAGTTATTATTTTCAAAGAAATAAATGTACGTGTGTAGTTCCCTGAGGATATGAAAAGAATGGGTAAAAACTAGGAATACATAATTTCTTCCATCTAAAAAACGTGCTTTCTATCTCTTCATGTATTAATTACAAAATGATAAAGCTAGATTAGAATAAATAATAAATATTTTTAACTAACTTATGACACAGCAGTTTGCGTGTTTGTTGTTAACTTCTAATCTGAAACATTTTGTCATACGCACTCATACTCATAATTCGATGTTTCTAATTGTCCCTATTTCTAAATAGATCCAAATTAAACCTTCTACTACAAAAAACTATTCTCATATATCATCCCATAAAAAACTAAGACAATCTTACACTTAAAAGTTCATTTTGCATTTTGAGCAATTTGCAGCAGATAGATATAAGAACAATATCTATTGCTATTCTGGCCTGGAGTATGCTATCAATCTGCCTCGTTGGGAATACCACATTTGTTTCATTTTGCTGGAAACCTACAACAAATAAAATAGGCAATGCAAACACATGATGATAAATAAGTATATGTCATTTTGTTTAGAAAACAAAGTTTTTGCTACACACCTGGAATTTTCCACTAAAATTGATCCGTGTCAACTTTGGCATTTTCAATAAGGCTTCATTGAAAAGCAAATTCGTCAACAGTGACGTCTTGTCGTTTTCAGGTCGAATGAGCCCCGGTACTTCAGGAAGTTCAGTGTTGTATAAAGAAAGACGTGTGAGCTCTGTTCCAATTAAAAAAACAATTAGAATTAGTATTCCTTTATTTATTTTTTACAGTAAAAATTAGTTATTTCTTCAAATAGACCTGATAAATGCAAGATGGATAATTCCTTGTTCTGGTTAAGTTGAACTAAATCATCAAGGCTGGAGTGTTCTGCTAGCACTTTCACCACTTCCAAAGGTAAGCCCAAAAGCATTGAATCGAAAGAATAATTATTGACTTCCCCACTGCTCCCACAAAGTTTAATCGTCAAACGGTTCAGGTTCTGCATCGTTTTAAAAACGTACGTTAGACAATTCAGGTCACTTGGATTAAATGCCAGAAACAACTCATGTAAATTGGGGAAAGCAAAGTAAACTTGTTCTATTCTTTCTAAGCTAATTGAGCTGATGTAATTTGGATCCGTACGTTGAAGCTCGTCAGTAATGTTGCACAAAGTTAACTGTTTGACGCTGTTGAATTCAGACCCTTGAATCCACTTTCCAACCAAGACATCCGTTTGTTTTGACAGATTTAAACTTTCAAGTTTGGGGAAAAATGTCTGCAGTTGTGAATCATCTGAAGGCTCTGGTTCAATATTCACACCACGAATATAAAGAGTTTTCAAATTCTTCATCAGCGGAAATCTAGAGAGTTTGTACCCAATCACAAGAAGGGTTAATGTGGTAAGCGTATTTTGAAAACGATCAAGAATCTTAGAAACTGTGTCGTATTCTGATTGTTTATTCGGATGAAATTCTAGCTTTAAGTATTTCAAGTTTGGAAGTTGATTATTTATCAAAATTTCAAGGTGTCTACTCCTCCAAGGTGAATAAAATTTGAAAGTCGAAATAGAAGTTGGGAGTCGCAAAAAATCCAAATCACTAGGAACCACATCTACATTCCTTCTCATCAGAAACACCAAATATTTTATATTTTCACTTGCATTCAAAATACTTTGCAGGAGCCAAAGACCGTTTGTATTGTTTCCAAAATCGTGTTTCTGAAAGTCCCAGTATTGAGAGTTCTTTATGGTAAACCTAAACGTCAATCTCTTTAAAAATGGAAGTCTAAAACTTGGAAATAATAACGGCATTGAACCTCCATTATTTGTAAAATCTATTTGAAGCTCTACCAACTCATTTCCAAAATTTGTCAGACAGTCGATTAAACTTTGCTGGTTTTCTGCACAAAAATATTCCAACTTCAGATTCAATTGGAAAGGAAGGAATGAATTTACAAGTTGTCCTGTGCTACCGAATTGGGCGA
>JAQFXM010007525.1:0-11765 GCA_034693345.1 Entomobrya multifasciata
CAGACGGACAGACGGACGGACAGACAAACATGATAAAGTCAATACTTGCTGACGCTTCGCTTTCAGCGGCGTAATAAATGTGGCTTAGCCAAGGTGGGTTTCTGTAAATACGACAACTCGCTTGTGAAATACGTAACCTTTTTGAAGGTAATTAATTTTTAATTAAATACCTACAACCTACAATTAATTACATACGGTCACACTCTCACTGATAACACAAAGTTGGAATGTATTGAAAAGAGAAGCGAAAAAAAGAGTAAAAAAGCAGCTGACAGCTAATGATTTCTGACTTCTTCTTGAAATACACGACGACAACACAACGTTTGTAAAAAGGAACAGCATTAGCATGAAATTAAATATACACCAGGGAAATGTTTGACAATCGGATGGGTTGAGATGGGGACGTTGGAAGAATTGAGTTAATCCAAACATTTTAATGAGTAATTATGAGTTGATTTCTGTTTGACGGGGTTATTCCGCACAGTCGAACATTTAAATTAGTAACCATATTTTAGTAATTTGGTTCAGTAATTTTAATAATAGCTGAATGATCTTCAGCGTAAATTATGTTGTAAATGAAATGTCTCTTTGAAATGATTTTTTTTGTTTTCAATTAATTTTAAACGAACTATAGATTTGATGTATTAAAGTTTAATTGGTTAATGACTATGATAGAATTAAATACTCTCTTTTGTTGCTGTGTAGAATCAACGCAAATGCCGATCTCCAGCAAATGTATTAAATCAAATTAAATCTATGTTTATGTTTGTGTAATGTAAATCATGTAAACATATTTTGCATTCTTTTCTGAAAATAAAAGTGTTAAAAAAATAAGTTTGTCTTGAAACTATTATTAATGATTATTTGAATTGTATCTTGACGGGTAATTCTTCCCAGTCAGGCATTTCGATTGAGCATTATAAATTTCTTAGATAAAAGGTCTATGTCACATGTATTTTCAATGTGTTTACGTTTTTCCAAATCTAATTTATGATAGTTTTCAAATGCATTTACGTCTGTTAAATGTTTTGCAATTTTGAACTTATTTTTATGTTTGCAAATAGCAAAGTACGTGGACATCATATCATAAATTTAAATACATTTCTGTACGGACGTCTTACAGTCGCTTTTAAGTATGGCTAGGGATTTACGTCATCATCATAATTTCGTCAGTTTTTCGGTATTCGTCACTGGTGAAAAACTGATGTTGTGTAAGGAGCTAATTGTTTGAAACAATAGAAACAAAACTTCACCATGAACTTAGTTTTCTATTACAATTATTTTTAGCACATTTGATTGCCATTTGCCCAACTCGTCAATTATTTACGAAAGACATGATTTGGGTGACTCCACTGGGGTAGTGAAAGGTCAAAACTCAAAAGATGGTATGCAGCTCCAATGTTAAACTGGGCCATGGACTTTTCGTGTGTAGCAGAGAAAGGCGGATAAGATGCAAAAAATCCCATCAAAATCGCCCCACTCTTGTCGATTTTATGGGACTATTTGGAGATCGCTTAACATGGGGCAGTACAGGGCAAAAGGTCACTTTCGAACCCCTATTTGACCCTGATGGTTGCAGTTTCGGGTCAAACATAAGAACATCCCAGTTCGAGAAAATTTTGGGGAAGATTTTAGAAAAGATTTAGCTGACTTGAATTTAGTTGCTACTACAGTGTTACTTAAGTCTGAACTTAAAATATCTAAAAGAAACCATGTTTAAATATACTGAATACTGATGCCACATAATCGGTAACTAAATAATTTTTGATACTACTGCTGCGATGCCCATTTTTAATATGTTGGTAGTTCTTTGATAAAAATTGTGCACCGAAATTTATTTACATATTTTGAGCGGATTTGTTCGCAGCATGAGCAAATCTTGTATCTCTTTACGGTAGATAAGTAAATACGGTATATGAAAATGCAACAAGTGTAAATAAGTATGTAGGCGATGACAAATTTTTATTTCATTTATTTACTTTTGTACAAATACTTTAACAAATTTTGTTGCCATTTCTTTTGACATAAAATTTAAACAACTTATTGTACAGTACATTTATGAATTCACCCTCTATAGACTAATTTGTTCAATAGCATCTATTTTCAGCCTAGCTGTTGTAAAAGCCTTTTTGCAAAAACTGTTTGAAACTATGAATATTAATTCAAACTTTGAAAGTTTTTACATATTTAAAACATTGATTTATAAGTATTTAATTCATAGACAATAAAAATATTTCAAAAGTTTAATAAAGTTGTGTGTTTAAAACATATTTGTATACATTTATAACTTGTAATAATGCTGTAGACTACAAACTATTGTGTTATATTTTGTGTTTCAGGCCATTGGAATCATTTATATTTAAGGATTAAAACCGCTAAAGGAGTAGTGTCAAAATATACTATTTTAGAAAAAACAGTTCCAGGGCTTTGGCTGGTATACTCAACCTTTGAAGTTATATTTTTTTGGAAATGAAGTTTGTGAAGAGTTTAAAACTGAGAAAACACTGAAAAGGTATCTGAAAATCCTAGATTAATCATAATTTAAAAACTAGCTCTTAAATTATGCCGGATAAATTGGTTGTAATTAAAATCAAGTTTTGTTTTCAAAACACCCCAAATATTTATAGAAATGACGGGATTTAGTTACCAAGAGAAAACTTGTTGGATCAATTTCCATATATAAATATAGCCCTTTTTTAAACTGCAAAACAAAGTTTTAACAAAAAATGTTCCCTCACACTTGAAGTAAAAAAATAAGATGTTTAATTCACAAAATAAAAAGTACTAACGGTAGTGTTACATTATTTCAAATCATTATTTTAGCACATAAGAAGGTAAGTTTAATTCCACTAAAACATTAATATCAAACTAACTGCATTTTGTACAATATCGTCGCAAATAAGTATTCCCAATTTAGCTGAAACTAACCCATAAGGGCCAACAGTAATCCCAATTGTGTTAGGACAACTTCGAAGGATCGTTTTATCTGTTCGATTTTTAAGCCGATGTTTCCAGACCACACAAAACTGAACTGAACGTTTTCTTGGAATATTTGCATACATTGTCATCAGTACAGCAATTGTGAAGCAACATAATGCTAACGCAGGAGAAACAATGTAAACGACAATTTTTAACCTATTGTACAACATTAGCGTTACATAAGTGGCAACAGAAGCAGCAAGAACTCCAACCCCAATCAAAACAGTGAGGAAACCTGAATAAGTTAAACTTGCAATTGTTAAAAACACATGAACCATTCTGAAACTTTTGTAGCAAGTTGAAAATCTTGCAGGTATAGAATTCCCTTGAATTTCGAAATTGTTTTCGATAAATAGTTGAATGTTTTCTAACCCTGTAAACATTAGCATTATTGTGGAATTAAATATGGAACTTGCATAGAAACTGGAAAATCCATGCAAAAATGCAGATAAGGATTTAACCATAAGACTTGTTCCCAGAACAAGCTGTATTGATTCCCAATCAATTAGAAATGGGGTAATGAAAAATGATAGGGACATTATAAGAGCTGACCCGTACATTGTATAAATCGCAATTTCCTGAACTGCAATCGTCCCAATTTTTACCCATGACACATAGTTAATTCCGTTACCAAGCCTGCATGTCTCTGAAATTAGGGATCGAATAGTTTCATGTTTAGTGATGGTAAAATAACATGAAGAGTTATATATTAGAAGCAGGGTGGTAAGTATTGAAGAAAACGTGACTTGGTCAAGTTTTAAATTTGTTTTGTCATTTTGCCATGAGTAAAATAAGTAACCAAGATGTGTGAAATATATTGGTTAAAGCAACGCACTAACAGTTATTGCTGAAAAAATGAAATTTGTTTGGCTGATTTTTCAGAATAACTAGGATTTGGCACCAAACTGTTTTGCTCGAGGTCAAATAAATAGGGAGTGCTAATGAGTTTTTGAAAAAATGAGTGAAGTTGGAAGGATGCTCTTGTAAACGACATTTTCAAAGCTACAATTGTTTCCGAAATTTCCAAAAGACTAACGTTTCTAAGCTTTTGGAAATCTGTTGAACAATAAATGGGCTACAAGGTAATACTAAAGTTAAAAAGTCATTTTATCATAGTTTACTTGGAACGATTTAAGTTGTTAAAAGTCATCTTGATGTAGACTAAACGACGACATATATACTGTGTTCGTTAATCATCTGAACATACGTACTCGTCAAAAAATACTACAGTAAAGTCACAATACGGAGCCCACTCCATTATATGTTAGATATACATATAACCAGCTCAGCTATCCAGACGTCATTTAAAAAATTGTCCAGTACATTTAACATAGACATGTATTGCAGGCTCAACGTTTTGAAAGCGTATTTGCAGTACATGTCTATGTTAAATGTACTGGACAATTTTTTGAAGGACGTCTGGATAGCTGAGCTGCATAAAACCAGTTTTGTAACCAAGACCCGGAGCGTTCGTATAAGCAAGAAACATTAACTATTTACAATTTCTGTTTCGCCACAAATCATTGAGTAACGGTAGGGTATTCATAACTTTTTTGTATGAAACCTTATACCTAAAATTGTAATGTATGAAAGTACTAGACACCAGCTGCGTAGTGAAACTGTTGTATGGATGTTTTCTACGTTTTTGGAAATTTAGTGAACAGAGTTTAGGCCTAAAATTAAACTAAATTAAAATGATATATTATATGGATACATAATGGGATGAATTTATATTAAATGTAAGCGAATATTTATCCAATATGATGATCAAAATTAATGGCTAAATTCAATTTTAATCACTATTCAAAAAATGATTTAAAAAATATATAAATAGGTTTCCCACTCAAAAGTTTAAGACCGTTTAAATCCAATCTTCTGGCTTATTAACAACCTTTTATCTTGATTTATTAACATAAATGCTATAGTTGAATAGTTTAAGTCTTAAATTAATTAAATGCTTCTTTAAGCCGTAAGTAAATCCTGATACTTAATTTAAAGATAGTGTACTTTATGAAGACGTTGTACAGTTAATAATTCAAAATCATTGAATACTGAGAAATGCATTATAATGCCAGCTGGAAGTTTTTCGTACATACTCTTAACAAACCTTTCAAAAAGCCGGATTTCATTTTGTTTTTCAATATATTTTAAATGAATAGAATGGTGAGGGGCCTAAATGATACATAAGCCGTCAACTTGAATGGACGGTTGAATAAAAAATCGATGAAAAAAATCAGCCATTGATCTGATTTAAAAAAACTAAAATAACAAACATAATATTTCCATGGTTAAATAAAAAGAATATCAGCTGTAAAGGTTGAAATAGTCGATGATTTAAAAAACGTCTTTCTTGTAGATTTTTTTGAAACTGATTAAAATCCTTAATTTATTAATTGCCCACCAGAAATGGTGAAAAACTTTAAGCAAAACCAAATTTATCGCCGTTTTGTTAAACTTTTTAATGAAGAATCGATTACATAGTTCTTTCGTGTACTGCTGTTCAATCAACCCATATGCTAATCGTGACCAAAAAATGTTCTTCATGAAATACAAATTGATGGCATTCCTTTTAAATCATCATGTTTTATGTTCTGAAAAAAATTGGCCAAACACTTTTTTCATTATAATTTAATGTCACATGGCATATTTCGATACAATTTATAAATTGTCATTATATTCTTGATTAGCTGCAATTTAAAAAATTATAAATCGAATACAAATTCAAATCAAAGTGCGGGAAAGCCAGTCAAGTTCAAGTGTTACTTTTTGACGATCAAGCTTGTTTACATTTTCCTGATGAAAAACATTGTTCCTTTTTTACCAACGTTGTCTTGTCGTTGTGTATTTCAACTAGAAGAAGTAGGCGTAAGCAAGACAGAACACGATTGATCAGCTGCCAGCTGCATTTTACTTTTTTCCCTTCTCCATTCTCCTTTCAACAAAAATTCTCTCTACTAACGTGTTTATAGGGAGGTCGGTAGGCTCAGCATGCAATTAATTGTTGGCAGTTGATTAAAAATTAATTACTCACAAAAATAGTCAATTGTTTCGCATAGTGATTATCTTAATTTTAAAATTCCCCCTAGCTTGATCGCATTTAAGTTTTGGAGTTCAACATTTGCTGTTTTGGTGATCTAGTTGAATTGCTAATCGTAAGGAGGTACTTTTGCAGTTAATTATTTCATTATTAACGTAATAGGATTTGAAGTTAATTGATTGTTTAGTTAATTTTGTTATGTGCTTCAATTGCTAGTTAAATTGTGATTATATATTTTTACTTGTTTTAAATGAAGATAAGGTGACAATGGATGTCGGGTCAGTCGGGCGTGGAGCTAGTACTGCGGGCACTGATGGTGGAAGTGACCGAGGCTCCGGAAGAGGCGAAGGAATTAAACGAAAAAGAATTGACTTGGAGACTTCCATGAAAGCAATGAACGATAAATTAGTCAAGGAAAATGCGGAGAAATCAGCCAAGATTCGTCTACTGATGGAGGAGAACATTAGATTGGAGGAGAATTTGTTACGTCTAGAAAACCTTCCATTTCAGGGAGGAGGGGAACCCAACAGACCAAACATAGCACATTCAGATCCATTTGTTGTATTTCCTCCCGAAGTAAGTTGAACATTTTAGATGGAACCAGTCAAGTATGTTTACTTGTCTTGTTTTTAATGTTAACGTTACGTATTCTTTACTACTTTATTAAAGGTTTGGAAACTTATCATTGATAAGGTGACGCGGTACTCAGATTTGGAAATGTTCTGTCTATCTTTTCCACAATTGGATCCCTTAGTGCGGGAAAGGAAAAAGACTATTTTTCTCTTTGAAAAGGTATCCGCAATTTGCAATCCTCTTAATTTTTCTCAATTTGTCTCCAAATTCAGATATTGAGTCCTTTTTATTTGCTTTATTTATTCAAGGTTCTCCCGTTGATAAGCAAGCATTTCAACTGGAAGGATGTCATCAATTGTCGCCTTGTCTGCGAAAAGTGGAATCAAAACTTGTGCGCTTTTCTCGCTAACTCACATGCTCCAAACCTGCTTCCCAATACACCAAGTGTCGCTGTCTTTTACCGCGGTCCCTGTGCCAGATTTTGCGTTGTGTATGCTTTCTCTAACCACACAGACATTGAAAGATTCCTGGAAAAAATGTCGACTCATCCTGGAAACCCATTACTCGGAAGATTTCTACGCCTAACTTGTCAAAGGCGCACAGAAGTAGACAAGTTCTGGAAATCTGCTTTGAAACTTGTAAATAAATTTGGCGATCATGTTTGGAGTTTTGAGATATCTTATGTTCCGGACTGTTACAACCTAATTGATTTCTACAAAGCGCTTCAGCAGCTACTTCTTCGCCTTCCAAATTTGAGAAATCTTGAAGTCGACTGTTTCGTCCTCGGTAAGGGACCAACTGAAGAAAAGATGGATTTGGCAGCCCAATTCTTGAACGCTCCACTTCCCCCATTGCCTTACCTACGAAAATTTAAATTGGGTCTTAAAAGTGAAACGAGAATGATAACTGCATTTATTCCATATTTTTCCAACCAAATTCGCCACCTGGAATTTTTTCGAGAAACTTTGGGAAATGTAAACTTAAAAGCTGAGAGTTTACGTGGACTCATTAAACTTCAAATTTTAAAAGTACACTTAGAATCGGAAAGAGATGTACTGCACTTACTCAAATTTCCTACAGCAAATTTGAAGAAATTATCCCTTGGTGCAATGCGCTTTCGCAATACTCCAGATCCAGATTTAATTAGTTCCGAGGAATTCGCAAGTTTATCAAAGAAATTTTCTGGACTGGAACATCTGGATTTACGACTGTGTCCTGGTGAGATCAGTTCCTTTTTATGCGCAGGAATGCAGTTGTCGGGGCTAAAGACTTTGGAAATCCAAGTTGGTGTTGTTGGCGAGGATGATCTCAATAATAATTTGAATTTTTTGCTGTTGATTCCACCCTTGAAGCACTTAGTGACTCATTTATTTTTTAGAGATGTCATTATTGACATTGATGATTATGACAAACATTCTGCGTTGAAAATACGAAAGTATTTACTGAGTTCTGAGGACATGCTGGACTCCAATGTTTGGACGCTTTTGCCTTCTCTTGAGCTGTTGGAGCTGAAGATTATAAGGCGTAGGCCAGGGGAAAGATACCCCAGAGGGGATGGAATATTTACGAGGAAAATGTTTGAGAGTCGTGTGGGTTGAGTTGGGTTTACTGGAGGACAAATGTTCTTAGTAATATATTTTTTATGATAAATCATTATTTGATGTCTTTAAATCTAGAGGTATTTTGTAAATGGCCGGCATTTTAATTCTGTTACAATTAAAGTTTGAATAAGTGATTGAAATAATAGCTGTATAATTTTTAGCTTTGTGAAAATAAAATGTTAAACGTAAAAATATTTATATTCATAGTTTTTAATCAGAGGTAAATATCTTCACTGAAATGTAACGTATTTGTTCAAAAATCAATTTGATAGATTTATTTCGTATTTGAGTAGAATGAAATTGTAGCTAAGAATTAATCTTTCTTTTAATTTAAGTTTAATTAATCATAATACTTCTCATATAATTATCTTAAGCAATTGTTTGAAATGAAATAAAATATGTTTCTTGTTATTCGACGTATTTTTGTTTGGAATTGCAAAAAAATCAAGTTACATTTTCTACTATTCTTATTAAAATGTCACATCAGATTGTTTCATTAAATGTTGAACCGTCATGTCATTTAAATACATACTGAAAAACATCTATTTATATATTTTGATAATGTGGTAATGAGATTCAAAAGATTCAAATGACCATTTAGCAAATTAGGATTTTCAACTTCCTTTGGCTCCATTTTTAGAAAAAATTAAGGCATTTTAAAACTTCAAACCTTTCCAGAACGTTTTGACAATCAAGCTTGTTTACATTTTCCGGGCGAAAACAGGGTTCCTTTTTACTAAAGTTGTCTTGTCGTCATTGCGTTGTGTTGTATTTCAACTTTCAACAAGCAGAAGAAGGTGGAAACAGGACAGAACACGATTGATCAGCTGCCCGCTGCATTTTCCCTTTTATCTTCTGCATTCGACATGTTCAACCTACTTACATTTACAATTTTACATTACATGTTGTTGGCGTGGTTGAGGCAGTGTGTAATTAATTGTTAGGAGTTAATTAAAAAGTAAATACTTTCAAAAATAGTCAAATTTTTCCAAATTGATTATCTTAATTTTAAAATTCACCCTAGCTTGATCGCATTCAAGTTTTGGAGTTCAACATTTGCTGTTTTGGTGATCTGGTTAAACTGCTAATCGTGTGAAGGTACTTTTGCTGTTGCAGTTTATTATTTCGGTATTCACTTAATCGAATTTTAAATTATTTGATTGTTGACTTAATTTTGTTATGTGCTTCAAGTGTATGCTTTAGTTATATTGTGATTTCTTTACATGTTTTAAAGGAGGAGAAGGTGAAAATGGATGTCGGATCAGTCGGGTGTGGAGGAGCTAGTGGTGGTGGCACTGATGGTGGTGGTGGAAGTGACCAAGGCTCCGTTGGAAGAGGCGAAGGAGTTAAACGAAAAATGAGTGATTTGGAAACCTCCATGAAAGCGCTGAATGATAAATTGGTCAAGGAAAGTGCGGAGAAATCAGCCAAGATTCGACGACTGATGGAGGAGAATATTAAATTGGAGCAGACTGTGCTTCGTTCAGGAGCACTTCCATATCAAGGACCGGGACCAATCATGGCGCATCCAGATCCATTTGTTGTATTTCCTCCCGAAGTAAGTTGGACATTTTTTTACATTTAATCACAAAGTGAGATTGCTTATTTGTTGGTCTTGTCTTGAACGTTCACTGTACGCATTCTTTAATATTTTGCTTTAGGTTTGGAAACTTGTCATTGATAAGGTGACGCGGTACTCAGATTTGGAAATGTTCTGTCTGGCTTTTCCACAACTGGAGCCCATGGTGAAGGAAAGGAAGAAGACTACTTATCTCTTTGAAAAGGTAACCGCATTTCCAATCTTTTTAATTTTTCTCAATTTGTCTTCAAATAGAGATTTGTATTTTTTTTAAATTTGTTATATTTATTCAAGGTTCTTCCATTGATAAGCAAGAATTTAGGGTGGAAGGATACCATCAATTGTCGCCTTGTCTGCGAAAAGTGGAATCAAGACTTATGTACCATCCTGGCAAACTCAAATGTTCTGAACCAGCTCCCCAATAGTTCAAGTGTCCCTACTGCTTATCGCGGCCCATCTGCCAGATTTCGCTCTTGCTATGCTTTCTCCAACCACACAAAAGTTGAAAACTTCTTGGAAAAAATGTCGACTCATCCTGGAAATCCATTATTCGGAAGATTTCTACGATTCTCTGTACACAGCAATACAGAAGCAGGCAATTTCTGGAAATCTGCTTTAAAACTTGTAGAGAAATTTGGTGAACATGTTTGGAGTTTTGAGATATCATATCTTCGGCAATGTTACAATCTAATTGACTTCTACAAAGCGCTTCAGCAACTACTTCTTCATCTTCCCAATTTGAGAATTCTTCAAGTCGAGTGCTTCGTCCGCGGCAAGGGGCCAAGTGAAGAAAAGATGAACTTGGCAGCCCAATTCTGGAATGCTCCACTTCCCCCACTGCCTTACCTACAAAAATTTAAATTGGGTCTTAACAGCGAAACGGGAATGATCACTGCATTTACGCCATATTTTTCCAATCAAATTTACCACCTGGAGTTTAGTCGGGAAACTTTGGGAAGTGTAAATGTAAAAGCTGAGAGCTTAAGAGGGCTGATTAATCTGCAGAATTTAGAAGTGCTGTTAAAATCGGTAAAAGATGTTTTACTTTTACTCAAATTTCCTGCAGCAAATTTGAAGAAATTATCCGTTTGTGCAATGCGCTTTCCTGCAACTCCAGATCCAGATTCAATCAGTTCAGAGGAATTTGCAAGTTTATCAAGGAAGTTTTCTGGGCTGGAACATTTGGATTTAACATGGTGCCCAGGTGAGATCAGTTCATTTTTGTGCGCGAGAATCCAGTTTTCGGGGCTGAAGACTTTGGAAATCGAAGTTGGTGTTGGCGAGGATGATCTAGAGAACAATTTGGATTATTTACTGTGGATTCCCTCCTTGAAGCATTTAGGGATTAAAACATTTTATACGGATGTTATCACTGACATTGATGAATATGACAAGCATTCTACATTGAAAATACGAAAGTATTTATTAATTTCTGAGGACATGCTGGAATCCAATGTCTGGACGCTTATGCCTTCTCTGGAGTTGTTGGAGGTGAAGGGCGGCAGAAGGAGTAGGCCAGGCGAAAGATACTCCAGGGGGAACGGAGTATTTACGAGGAAAATGTTCGAGAATTGGTTGAGTTGATTTGGGTTTCCTGGACGAGAGGTGATCTGATAATTTTTTTATAATTTATCATTCAAATAAGTTGATTTCCTTAAGTCTACAGTTATTTTCTAAGTGGCCGGAATTTAAATTCTGTTTCTAATAAAAATTTAATCAGTGAATGGAATGATAGCTTTATAATCTTTAGCTGTGTAAAAATAAAATGTTAAACGTATAAATATTTATATTCATAGTATTTAAGCAGATATATCTTAAATGTAATGTAACTATCTCTTCGAAAAACTATTTGGTAGATTTCTTTCGTTTTTGAGTAGATGGTAGAGACGGAGAACGTAGCACAGAAAGAATTATTCTTTTAGAGTTTAATTAATCATAAGTTTAATGCTTCTCATGTAATAATCTTAAGCAAATGTTTGAAATGAAATAAAATCAA
>JAQFXM010007526.1:0-11765 GCA_034693345.1 Entomobrya multifasciata
ACTTCAAATCATTTCTTGAATTTTATGGCTACAGTTTTCGTAATGAAATGCGTGCACAAAATAAGGGATATGATTGGAGATTGGCAACTGACTACAAGGAAGTTAATTTTACTGAAAGTAAGCTGGGTGTATTACGTCCAAAAAAGGATTCGACAGCTCGTAAGGTTAATAGTTTTTATTGGACCCAGATCGACATTTCGTAACTGAACATGGTACTGTCCGTAATAAAACTCTTTAGTTTTGATTTTAAATTTCGAACACAACAAAATGTCTTATGAATAGTTATATATCATGGATTAATTTACGTATAAATTAGTACTACGTACAAATTTTTTAGTATTTTTTTCACGAAAAATTAAATTTAAACAAAAAGTTCATTATCTATTTCTATAAAAAATATATATGAACAGTGGCACTGGGTAGTACGGTGGTTTTGTAAGTTAATTCTTTATGGTATTACGTCGTGTGCCGTTAAGTAACTGGTATTAGTCACAAGTTTTCAAGACTTCAATAAAAAACACACCAAGACTGTTAATTACTCTTCCAGGCCATGAAAAGCATTTTTTATTATGTGTTTATTACAAACGATACAAAAGATTTTTGCACATCAAAATAATTTTTCAAGTTGAAGTTTCAGCACATAATTTTGACTTAATAATATTCTACACTACAGTACTCTACTATATGCTGTGTGGAGTCCCAACTTTTAAAAATTGAGCTACCAAGTCATATAATGAAAAAATCATAATAATCACATTAAAAATGGAAGAATTTCTATTACAATGGTTTTATTATTACGACAATCTTAAACTACACCTAAAGTCTACAGTTTTACATTGCACTGTCGCAGGAAGCTTGTGCAACCTTGAGATGTGACCTTTGCAAAACTACTTTGGGAAAGTGACTTTCAAGACTGAGTACTAAAAAATGTTCTTTAATGGCCAAGTTTGCATAATAATGATGGAAGCAAGTAACTTGAAATTATGCTGGACTAGTGCCGCAATTAGAAATATTTTTCCCTCGGGATGATGATCTGTGTGCTAAAGAGTTAATTTTAAAACATGTTGTGTTTACAGTCCAGAAAAAGACAAACCGAGCCCGAGTTTTAAAAATAAAACTTGAATATTTTGCAGTGGAATATTATAAAACTCATTGAAAATGGCACAATAATAGTCTAGGTTGAAATACTTATTTGTCTTAGACAAAGACGCATATTACCTACCTATGTACAAATCTAGATTAAACCTTGTTTTCCCATCTATGGGAATATTCGTAGTGCGCTACATGATTGTAAATTAAACTTTAAAAAACTGTATCATGAACTGTTTGGCGTTTGGAATATTAAAGAATGGTCAAAACTTATGGCCTAGTATAACAACCCTGTGGTCTGTTACGAAGAATAATAATATAAAATTTGCAAAATAAAATATCAGGCAGCGTATGTATATTATGAGCATAATATAAGTATTTTTCTAAGCAAAAACGTGTAAAAATCCCTCACAAAAAATTGAGTTTCACATGAATGTCCATTTATATGCTTAACATCACTATAATTTTTGAAATGATGCAACCAACTATTCGTAGGTCATAGAACAAGCACACAACTAATATGCCAACTGCGCCGATTCAATCGTTATGTTAAATGGAGTAACAATATGGCCAGATTACTAACCACGACATAACGACCAATACATTGTTAAATTGTAAGTTACGTTGGCGGTGGTTTTGTAAAGACTTCCGTTCTTTTAATCATAAAATCTTGTGTGTGCGATGGCGTTTTAACTTCTTATACAGAACATGAAGTGTATATTTACTTAGCTTGATGTATTAAATCCGAAGGCCATTTTTGCGAAGATTCATGAAAATATATAATGAAGCCTCCAGAGTAGCCTTTTTGATTACGAAAATGAATTGTGATTCTGATATTATCAGATTGTCACTATACTTTACTCCACCCACCAACTCTTTCTTATTGTTATTCCACAATCCTTTGCTAATAGAAAGAATAATAGTTTCAGGGTTGAATAGAAAAGTAACTAAAATAACTTTAGCATGATTTTTCAGAGCAATCGAACTCAGTTATCAATCTTGTATGATCTTAACTCCTTTCAAAAATCTCTGTAGTCAGACCAATACCCATTGAACTAAAGGTTATATGCATGAAATTTTTTCTGTTCGAACAAAAAATGTAATCGACTAATGAAGATTGTAATAGGAGCATGTACAGTGTACAGCAAACGTAGATGCCAGGATAGTATTTTTCGAACTGAAATAATATTATGTGCTACTTAATAATAATACGGAAGAAAATAGCAGTGCAAGTGCATTGATGCTATCACATATCAAAAGAGCAACGAGCCATCAAACAATGCAATTTTGAGAACCAGGCAATGTCAATGAAACATCATACATTTGCGTGAAATTGGGAAAAATGTCTGAATGTCAGTGCCAGTACGACTTATCGTTAGTGGCTTTAATTGAACTACTTCAGCTTAACGTCAAACTTGAGACTTCCATTTCCATTAAACCTTGGTTTTAATACAATGCAATTTTCTGTAAATTGGACTCATGGCTTTGGGTTGGGAGTCAAATATATTCTGCAAACAAACTAGCCATTCTTTTTATTAATTCTAATGCAATGTAAGCAGTAGGTGTCTTCTGACTAAAATCGTTAATATATCGATGATTAATCAGATTCAATGGTCATTGGTATTAGGATAGTCTAAGAAAACAAACTTGATCGAATGCATAGATTATTGAGCAGCAATAATTTAAACAACCTGTAACATATAGGTACACGCGGTACACTGTAATGCTAAAATTAAATCTTAAGTTAGGCTATACAATTAAATTATGCTTGTGTCTTTTAAAGTATCTGTGTTTTTCGTCTGAAACTAAAATATACGTACGCATTATCAGCATTATTTGGATGCAATTCAATTAAACGCAATCAAAGCATTAGTATTTTCTTTACATAATTGAATCTAAAAGTATGTTTTAAAGTTTCAACTTTGTTTTGGTAGCCAAAAAGAACTTTCCCACTAACCAACAAATTAAGTCTCTGCTCCTCTACGAATTGTAAAATCAACTTTATCTGAAAATTTAAAAATAACCACAATGTATTGCTATATCACGCGTTGAGATCTTTTTAAATTTAATCTCTATACATATAAAACCAACACTATATTCACATTAAAGTGTTCAATCAGCAAGATTACATCTTGTAAAATTTACTAGTAAAATGAGCACTATCAACGAATCTCATCAACGGAACGTACCTACCTGTGAAAATGGATTCATGTTTCTGTTTGTTGTTTTAACGCATTTTTGTGTACAAGGTTTTTAGGTATTCAGAGTGAGGAATTTCTACAACTATTTCAGAGAATTTAAAAGCTTTTTGCTTATTTATATTTTAATCTGGGTGCGTATGTATTTTAAATTAATGAAATTCATCAAATACTGGGTCAAAGGCGTGCACTACTGAAATAACTTTTGATTTTCAAACGAACCGAATAACACTCAAAAGATAAAAAGAGGAAGGAAAGCAGTAGCTTTTGTCTTCTTGATGCCTCGGGCTATGTATTTATAAAACTTCAATTTTTGCGTGCACTCCATATAAAAATGTCACTTATTAGCTTTATCTGTAACACTTTTTAAATTTTATTTAGATAGTGTCTTTTTATAATGTGAATAATTTGTTTGCTATGAACTTTTAAAATTATCCCACACAGATTAGTTTCTGCTTGTAAATTTGATGAGGAATGGCAGTAAGGAACGAGATATGACAGTGATAAAGATAATATGAAAAATATGAATAAGGGAAAAATAAAATTTTATTGTCAAATTAAATTAGGAAGGAAAAAAGTGCAAGTGACGATAAGCATTCTTATCGTTGCAGTTGGTATAAGGAGTTTTGTAGCAAATTATGTAGAACAATTAAATCAATTAATAATTTGACAGGATTTAACATTATATTCTCTCAATTTAACTATTTAACGATTCATTAATTTGAAAACGAAAACCGCATTAAGTGCGCTAGCCTAACATTTTTTAGTTTCGTGCATATTAATTTGTCATTGTTTGCATTGTTTTCATCCATAAAATGCTGACCTACAACATTTTAAAAACAACTCCCTTGTTTATATGATTGTATTGATCTGATACGATCTTGTACCCTTACTGTTGACTGTAGCATGTTACTGTTCTATTTTTTCTTTCGAATTTCGTTTCATTTGGGTATTAGAAATGGATATTTTTAATCAAAGTGAATTACAACATTGGAAGTTGAAGTCAGTTTTTGCTTTAAATCGATTATCAACAGACGAAGCAATTTATTTTGCTTTCATTATATTATCGTACCAGTCGTGGGAATTTAGGAATTCGTTAATTTGTCAATTGGTTAATCAATGCTAAGATTGTTTGACATCTTGATGCTCCATGTTGATTAGTGATTTTTTAACTCCTCATTACTCTGCCTATTACAAATACCTTTTCCCATTAGCGTCATAGAGTAGAGGTGTCTCAACATAGCTATTCCTATACTGATGGGGGCAATGTAGAGCAATTTTTTTCTAAAAAAGGAAAAGGTATTTTTAACAGTCAGAATAGTGCAGTGGAATCGATGAATCTGTTTTCCAGTTAGAAGGAGTTACATATCCTTGTTCTAAATAATGGCATTCAGCTGTGACATTTTTATGAAATTGTGCTTAAAAATGATTAACTAGGTCTCAATTTCAAAATGCAATCATCCACTAAAAACAGATTAATCGAATCATTCACAGATCATATCTCATGATCTTATTCTTTATCATCTCATGTAAATATCTTACTTGAATCACCGCAAGTTAAAACGGCCGACTAAACAATAAATTGACAGAAAAGTAATATTGCGTGTTCGATTTCAGTGAAGACTGAAGACCTTCTTGTTGAAAAAAATCGTTAACTTGTTTTTATAACAAAGCACACGATGTTTTTGGCTACTACTGAATGAAAAACCTGTTTCAGTATTTCACTTGACCTAAAAACTAACAATCAGTGTGTGAACCGAAGAATCATTCAATCACCTTTTGCATTGAAACTAGACACTGATTTAACAGAATTATTACGATTGACAATGCATTTTTGTTGACTTTGAATTGAACGAACAAATTCTTCACTGGTGACATAATATTAGCAATTTGAGATACACAATCCGCAGAAAATGGGATCAAAGTTAACAGTTTTGTTGAAACTGTTGATGTGTGAAAAAGTTTTTTTTCTTATTGAAACTTACTTAACAGTCAGTCATGGATTAAGCCCGGACATGCTAGAATGCATGAAGAATGCATAATAGTTAATAGCCATGCCTAATGAATTACAAATTGCATGAACCATTCTAATTTTAAATAGATTGAGAATCATGTAATTTGCCTGTAGAGTTTTAATGTGTTATAAAAAGCAAATGTCCTATTCTGTCCTGGGCTACTGAAGCGAGTAAAATTTCAATTGAAAATTAAGTAGTGTTTCTCTTTGTAATGATACAAATCTATTAATTTATCCAAACTTGATTCAACAAACCAACCATACATACTTTTGCGTGAACTAATTAAGAATCGTCGTAAAAAAATAAATTCGAAAGACATAATTGCATAAATTTTTGATTATGTTTATAGATTTTGCACAAAACATGTTGTATCGTATTTTTCTTAAGAATTGGCATAATAAATTAGATAATTCAGAAAACGTTGGCTTTGGATAATTAATGGCTTAATTGGTAATATTTATTGTACAATCAAAAAATTGATGTCTGAACTTGATTTTCGTTCTAAAAATTGCGTCACTGCCATTTATATATTTGGAAGTATACATAAAGCACTTTTTACAGTAATTTTATAATTCACACATTTTCTTTTAACGTTCATGTGATTAAATTACAAGTAAACTAAGTTTCGTTTTTTTCGATTGAATTTATTGCAGACAATGGTCAACAGCTCTCGCAGAAGAGGTGGCTCGACCACTGAGGAACTCTTTGGAGACGCAACACAAAATCCGCAAATCAGTAGAGGTTCTAGTTGAGAAAACCACAAGGAATCTTGCAGAATGGAGGACCGCTGAATCAAAGGTAATTTGTAACTTTTAAAAATTACAATGTATACATGTTTAAATTTACTGTTCAAGTCTGCACTTCATAGTCCTGCTGAAATGTAGCGATGATGATTGATGATTAGTCTGTGGGTTTATGACATGGGTACTTCTTGTACCATATGCGCATGCGTGACATAATCGCTGTAAAATTACTGCTACGTTTTCAAGTATTGCCCATAAAAAACTTGAAGATAATGTGTAATGTATTTAAAATCACTTCCGTATTGTAATTCGGCGTGAAATGAAAGTGTACATACCTATATCCTTTTTTTGTCATCTAAACCTCATCCTTTTTGTTTTTACCAAAAAAAACTACATAAAAACTGTAAGATGACTTGGGACAAAAAAAAGTTTGGTTCTTCTTAGACATAAAAATTGGCTTGGTTTTTTTAGACATGAACTTGCTGAGTGTAGTCTTTAATTCTGTTTTTTATCAAAAAGAGCTGTCAAAAAATGGAATGGAGATGTAACAAGAGTCAACTTAACCGTTAAGAGGTTAATCGTTTCATGCTAACAAGCTTTACGACAGAAACAAAAGGATGCGCACACATTTTCATAAAAACTAAAATTATCTGAAAAGTCTCTTGTCTTATCATTAACAGTGAATTTAAACATGCCAAATGTCTATGATAATGGTTCTGTTTCTAATTTGTTTGTAATTTTATGATATGATGTTATTTTGCAGGCCAAGCGACAGTGTTTTTCAAGCTCGAAAGAATTCGAAAAAATACAGGAGAGCTCAGCCGTCATCGTCAACAATAATTTGAACACTGCCAACTCCACTGGCAGCAACAATGTTAACCCTGGTGCTAATGGAAATACGAACACCAACAATTTGGGTGGAAGCAATTTAGCGTTAGCTGAGGTTCGCACGAGGTCGAGACTTCTGAGTGTGCCTCCTATGGAAAAAGATCCGATCAAGGTGAGCGTAAATTAAAAACTAGCCATGTAATTATTATCCATTTTAAATGTCAATTGAACAAAGTAAGTTGAAAATTATTAAGTTGAGTTGTATTTATGTCGTCAAATTAGTCACGAAAGCAGAGTTACTCTGTAAGTCAAAACACCAAATGCAGTAAATTAAATGTAATTATATGTAATGTAGTACCTGTGACAGTGTACCAGTACCAGTGTAACATGCACATAATTGAATTCACGTTTATTCTCATGTTACGCATTTGACATGTGATTTAAAAACAATTTAAAACCGTGTAATGATGTTATAACAATTACTTTGCTTATAAATATGGTTGAAACGTGCATTGTCATTTTGATGATGAATTTTTATTTTTCTGCTCACTCGACTCGCTAAGTAGCATTCTCGCTTCATAAATAAAAATGTATGTAGTAAGTAGCTCGAGGCAGTTTTTTATTATTATGCAATGCGTTTGCCTCCATATTTAATTTAATATCTATGAACTTCAGGATGCTAGGTTTGTAATTCAGTCTTCATTTTAAATTCAAAGTCTAGTACAATAGCAGAGTCATCCAACACTTCGCTGACAATGCCCTCGTTTCCGGTGAAATTGATCTCGTTCTATTATTACTGGGAACTACATTTTCATAAACGTGCTTGCAATGCTAAACTTCTAAATAGTGCGTTATGGTTTTAAATTATAAAATCATTTACAATGCATGCATGCGTTTGTTTTTGTATTTTGTACTATTGCACTATTTCTAAAAATATAGCTTGGTCGATTTCATAATTAGTATGGCCGTAGTGTTTATATTACCATTTCATTATACGATAGAAAATTAAAATGCTAATGTTCTATAGATTTGAAAATACGTATATTATTTTGTGTCATTTTTTAAATGCTATGCGTTATGAATTTTATGGCATAATATACCCAACGAATTCAAGTATGACCTATTTAACAGCCTCGTCGTTCAGCGTAGTAAGATGAAAATTTGATATTTAACTAAAATATGACTGCTAGCGTCTATTTCGATGAAAAAATGACGAAAACGCTATATTTAGCAATTATGTAACATGAAAAATCCCCCCAACAAAAAGAGGACAATTTATTACGCATATTTTAACGCAATCGCATATCTTTGTTTCAGTTGGAAGCTAAGAGGCGGAAAGCAGAGGAAGCTGTGAGAAGAGCAGATATTGAATATTACACTTTTTGTGTCCGTTCCGAGAGAGCCAGGTAAAAAAATCAAATGCATCATGAATTCATGAATATGAATCAAATCAATTTGAAATGAATGTGACAAATTTTTGAATTATTTATGGAAATTAAAAACAAATTCCAGGTTGGAATGGGAAAGTGCTATAAGAAATGGCAGCACATGTCTACGAACGCTTGAAGAGGAGAAGCTTTCTCTGCTTCGCGATCTAGCAATTAAGTATTACCAGTATCTCAACGAACTGGCTCCACGACAAGTTCAGAGTGTTGAGAGTTTGGAGGAACCTGTGAAAAATTGCAGTGTGAATCAAGATATGCATGCGATTGTCGATATCAGAAGACATGCTGGCGCGGAACAACTTTTACCAGATTTTTATGCTGAAGATACTTCAAATCTGATGAAAAGAGAACGACGACAAGAGGTTTGCTTTGTTATAATTTTTAAACTTTACTTTTTTCAATCCTGCTTTAAGATGAGATATATATTTACTAAAAATTAAAATATTTTACATAGGCACTGCAAAAATTCCTGTACTTGGTGAACCAAGATTTGGAACGTGAGAAAAAAGGAGCCATTGGGATTGAAACGTTAGCGAAAGCCATTGCGGAGGCTCCCAAGATTGATAATGCCCATCACGATATTTCTGATAAGCTTTACTATGTAAGTCAAAAAATGCATTATGATTTTTTTGTCGAGATAAGCCAATAATTCAAAGGTGACAAAAAGGATATTTAGATATGTTTATAAGTTGTTTTGACAGATCGTATACATTATGGAAATTACCATTGATTTCTTAACAATAAAATTACTCTAATTAAAGCTAGAATGATGAATGATTTACATGTGAATTTCCTGATTTCTTCTGTGACTTTAATTCATTTTACAATGATAAAGATACATAAAGATAAATATTTGAATTGATCTACTTTATTATTGCTTTTGGTGATGATGATAATTTTATGTACGTGATTTACAAACAGGTAAAATCAATGCTGCTATATTTGGAAGGAACTCGTTGCAAAGTAGACAATGCACTAGCGGATTATGAAGGTCGCCAGCGTGTAAATAATCCTATTACTCAATACATGCGACATCAGAGGGATAAACAAGGATTCCCACAGACAATACTTAAGGTTAGATCAAAAGTCGAACTAATGACAATTATTAGAGCACAGAGGAAAAAATAAAATGTAAGGCTTTAGTAAACCCAATACTTTTAACGTAAATTACAGGTACCCTCATGGGCTAAAGATGAGTGTCTAGCGATTTGTACGGGAGTAGTGTCTGCTGGAAACAATTCACCAGATTGGAACCATAGGGGAAATGCAGATGGAACCTCTGGTCAACATGAAACAGATTTTGGTGAGTATTTTTAATGAGATTAGTTAAAACTGGATCTGGACGTGTATTTTGCATGAAGAGCGATCAAACTACAGAATAAAAATATTGCATGAAATTATCAAGAGTAAGATAAAGGCTTCTCCGGAAGAATACATGTAACATAATTAAATTAAAAATTAACAATTTTTTCTGTCCACCTTGCAGATGAATTTTCTAGCCAGGATAGTGGCTGTGACCACAACACTGATAGCTGCGGAGAAGAATCCAACAAAGCACCATCTAATATCATTAGTGCACCTTCAATTGGTAGATGCAAAGCCATTTATGATTATGATGCAAACTTGTTCGATGAACTTACGATAAGGACTGGTATGTGTTCAAATTGATTATAACAATTCATCCAAATGAAAAATTATTACCATTACATCATCATGTAATATTATATCATATTGGCTTATTTTTAGGCGATGTCATAAATATTCACGATAAACAGGAAGATGGTTGGTGGCTGGGAGAACTCAACGGAATCATTGGAATATTTCCAGCGACATACGTGGAGGAAATTTCATCTGCAGAAAATAATTCAACTGACTGAAGATCCACGAGTTAACAAAGTTTGATCTAATTTAGCTAATTTTGTTGTATGAATCAATCATTTATTTATTTCATTTAACCCGCAATAGAGTAAGAGATAAATATATACGCTGTTTGAACTGCAAAAAATGTTAAAATATCATCAGTTGGAAGAATTGAGTAGCTGAATTGAGTTTGATTTTAAATTGCCATCAAACTCATAACGGCAGCTATTTGTATATTTTATTGATGTAAAATAAAAACTGAAATTATCATTAACCCATTTAAACCATATAATTTAACCTTTATAACAACCGCTCTGTCACGTTAAACAAAAAATGTTTGTAAATAAATCATTGAAGCAAATACCGATACATTGTAAAACTATTTAATAATGATTGGCCGTGCTTGCTGACATTAAGTAATACATGATCGTAATGTAATTAAAGGGTGATTTTTTTTGTAAAGAACTGATGGATAGATTAAGTTTTGTGAATATTCAACTAATTATGAGTAAGATCTAAGTTTTGTCTCATTTTAGTGTATTTACATGGATAATTCATGCGCTAACTTACGAGTCACTAACGATAAGATATAAAAACATAATATATTATTAAACAATTTGTTACAGTTATATGCATATTTTATAACCTTGTTTGAATAGAACAGAAACTTGTTAAGTAACATAGTTAATCTTGTTGCTTTTTAAAATTGTAGTTTCGCTCGAAAAAATGAAAATAAATTGTATTTTTATGGAGAAAAATTGAATATTATGCTGTTTGGGTTTTGGATGCTAATGAAAGATATTCGGGTTTGTATGATTTACGCTAGAACACTAGCAAGATACAGTAATCATAATAACCACGAACAAGTAAATCACAGGCAGATTATTCGTAATTTTTTAAGTATTTTAATGCACAATAACTTAAATTGCTGCAGGTAATGCATATATTTTACAGCAGATTGTAAATTGTAATCAATACAATATAGTATAAGAACATCATTTAAGAGAAAAGTTCATGATAGCCGTAACAAGTAGATGAAAAGTTATAGCGTGATCATTTAAACAGAAAATTTGAAAGCATAAATCCTTTTTTCAAAAAATTGATTTACGTATGATTTTAAAAAGGCATGTTACAAGGGTAATAGTATTTATAGTACAACGATTTTGGTCAAACTGTAAAAGCTTTACAATCTGGGGAAACATTCACACCAACATTGTCCATCAATACATTTGGGTTCACAATCTGGAGCAAGGTAATTATTCCGCTTACAAGAAATTGCGCATTTATATTTGGAGCATAAATGCGCAATTTCTTGTAAGCGGAATAATTACAAGAAATTGCGCATTTATATTTGGAGCATAAATCGTCTTCTGTCGGAGAATCCTTAACCGCGGTCACTACATTCTTGCGCTTGCTACTATCCTTAACTGGTGTATCATTGATGGAGCGTCGTCTTCTCGTCGTCTTGATTGTAGTTGGCTCCAAATCATCTTCATTATCCGGAACGGTTGTTCCAGCATCGGTATCTGTTGAACTTGAGACATCTGAAGGCATTGAAGCTGCTGTTGGGGTGGAGGAACCGGAAGT
>JAQFXM010007527.1:0-11764 GCA_034693345.1 Entomobrya multifasciata
TCCCATCCTCAACATGCCTTGGCCCTAAAACAATGTTCAGGTCACTCTGGTCTTATTGCTTTTTACATAAAAGCTGGAATTGGAGCTAGTGCTGACAAATTTTTGAAGAACTTGAATGTTTTCAGTTTGGCTGAAAGTTTGGGGGGATATGAGAGCTTGGCAGAGATACCGTAAATTTTAACCACATTCTAATTTCAATGACCTTCTAAATTTAACTGTTTAACTAAAAATAGTACTATTTTCATATAATTTTTTACAGGTTTTCCATGACACATGCTAGCGTTCCGGAAGAACTACGTGCTGAACTAGGTATAACCGAACTGTTCATTCGACTTTCCGTGGGACTGGAATCTGTGGAGGATTTGATTAAGGATTTGGATCAAGCTTTAAATAATTGCTAAATCCAACAAAAAGAATACATTTAATTTGACCATTAATCCGAAAATAAAAAGTTAAATTTTACTTTTAAACTCCAGTAATTTTCTCGACTTCTCTTAATTCTCAAACTAAATCCATAAAAATACTCAAATTATCAATAAAATTTCTACAAAATTGTAATTGGTTGTTAGTGTTGTCATGTAGTCATCACATCGGCGGCTGTTTATAGTTAACTGAGAAATAATGAAACAATTAAATTTATTTTTTAAAGCTTACGAATAATCCAGAAAAACATTTCGATTCTTAGGAATTTAAAATAAAATGGAAAAACATTTCAATTTTCTGTTGATATCATTCTTTTTCCTGAAAATTCCTGGAATATTTAGCACTCAATCAAGTGTCGAATATCAAAGTTGTCAGGAATGTCGCCATTTCACCTACCACCAAACCTGGTCAGAGGGCAAACCCCCATGTCTCAACCAGGAATCTCCTGAACACAAACGATGTGCAGTGAAAAATGACGCTTCCTCAACACCGGACTCTTGGCCTGGTTGCATTTCCATTACCAGCCACTACTATCCTTCCAAAAAGCGAATAGTGGCCACCCAAGACTGCGCTTACGTACGCACAAACTTTGTCAGGTGCTTGGATGAATACGCTGGAGTTAAACTTGTAGAGGGAAAGTGCATTCAAACCAGACTTCCAATGGCAGCAAGACAAATTTTATTTAACAGATTGCAATGCTGGATGAGTGAATCTTCTGAACAGATTGATTCAGCCGAAAAAGATGACAAGGGAATTGAAGTAATTGTATGCTCCTGCAAAACAAACTTATGCAACAGTTTTGCTCAGTACTCATCCCCAAATAACCTAGTGTTTGTGGAGGCAGTCACACCCCAAAAGTTTGGAGTGGAGGCTAAAAACTCTGTTAGTTACATTACAACAAATGCACATTACATTATTGTTTGGTACATTGTTAAGATAGTATTGTTTTATTGAAGTGTTATAATGAATAAACGAATCGTTTTTCAAAAACTCATGCTCAGTCTAGTAAATATTTTAAAGTAGTTTCCAGAAAGACGAAAAATCAGTAACAGAACATTTATAACTGAGAATTTTCAACATTTCTCATTTCCTGCATTACTTTTTTGTAGTATTTTTGATCACATTTTGAAAGCATAATAAAATCTACAAATTTTGCTGTATCTTCGAGCATGAGAAAAGTGTTTTAAAGCAAAAATGCCTTTTTTTGTGATTACCAGCCTTCTTCATTATTTCCTCACAATTCAACTTATTGAAATTTCTTCAATGCGCGTAACAAGTATTTCCATTACTGTCAATTACTGATCTGGGATTCAATTACTGTCAGTATGCGCATATTAACAAAGTTATCATGACAAGGAGTAGGAGTGCTTTGGTTCACGATGAAACTTTCAAGATTTCCCCCTACTTACTGCTACTGCTGCGTTTTTCATGTTTTGCGTCTGCCCTAACGGTTTTACGACGACGACTTTTGTACCGGAGGGAGACCAAGATTAAAAAACCTCAATTGATCAATAATCAGCACAATTATTCAGAACAGTTTATGTTTTATTGTACCTGCCATTAAATCACAGGCTTTCAACCGCAAGTACACCTGAAACATGCGGGATATGCCTAAAAGTTAAAAGGTCTGTGGCCTTTGGTTGTGGCACCACCACCGGTGGCTCAGGAACTAGTGTTTATGCTTTGGGTTGGCCGTTTCCCACGAATTCGTGTTACCACTGCTGTTAGGACGATTCAAGTTACGATATGACAACCCAACTTTTTGTTGGAGACAAAACTCCAACCATCCGGGATCTTATTGGATTCACAAGGAACTGAAAAGACTACTACGAATCGGATTTTATAGGCCTAAAATAAATAAACAATCTATCTTATTTCCGAATGCATTTATGTACCCCTAATGTTCTCACTATAATATTTAATACATTCCAATAGTAAAAACTTGATACTGTTGAATAACCATAAACCTTCCAATCAAACTGCCGACCACCCCTTCAACTATCCAAGCTACAAAACACACCGCCACTAGTACAGCATGTACATAAAATATCACAACTATGTTATCATTCATATTTAGTACGTTCGGACTTTCACTGTCAAATCGAGCAAAGTCTTTCATGTGCTGTTCATACTTGAGCAAAACTTTCCAATCATGCCACTTCTTTGCGATTCCCGACTCTACCATCGAATTCATTTTGAACAAGACCGTCTTAATTGGCAGCCTAACATCATTTAATGTCCATCCTTTTCGTATTGGCAAAATCGACTCTTTGCTGCTGCTCACGATTCTGTTAACCTGTTCCTCTGTGATGTCTCTTTCTTTGCGCAAATGAGTTTTGAGCTGGAGTTCACCTTCTCTGATATCCTTACTCCAGCTCATATACGCTACATTATCACAAGACTGTATCTTTTGCATGTACATTTCTACAGCGTCAGCACCATGTTTTTTCCATTCAGCATAAGTCAAATTTTGCACAATGTCCAGTATACTTTTGTATTTAGTCATTGCATCGTTAACTTCGGCAGATTGGAGTAAGTACCTGAGTACATTACCAGAAAAATCTCGATTGGGGTCATCCAAGCTCCGGTTTCTAACATGTAGCAACTTGGATTGGAAAAAGTCGATAAATCCAACGTAAAACACTCCGATTGCCTTACAGTAAATGGAAAAGTTTTGATTGACTAAATCTTCAAAATACTCAGGCTTCACAGCAGGTAGAGGTTGCGTTAGATCAGTAATGTTTTGACCTTTGTAAGCATTACTCAGCACCAAAGCTGCTAAAATCCAACCACCAGAAAGAAAATATAGAAAATTGTGGTTGTTGACATTACCAGCGGTATCATTGCCTTGTTCAAGGGTTAGGTCTATTGGCATAGTCATTTGATCTACTAGACTTCCACTGCACAGAAATTCACAAGATAGTCTAATGAGTATAAAGAGACTGGCCGTGATTCCAGCAATGATTAAAACACATATCCAAATCCATTTATCAAATGCAGAAATGTAGCCAATTAGGGAGAGTGACCCGTGTTTTATGCCACCACAAGTGACAAACTCAAGACCATCTTCTTCGATAGCCATTTGATGTGCAGTTTCATGCTGGAAAAATATAGTGCCGCATATATTGTAATCCAAATAATCCATATCATGTCTCTTCGGGAATTCTTCCCGTTTAGTGGAAAGCATTTCATAAAGTATTATTATGTCGGTACTCATCCAAGTTTTAAAATTACTAAAAGTAGGTTTTTCTCTTATTTGAAAATAGTAATTATCCATTTTAGTTCGTAGCTTGTAAAAACTGTTAAAATTCATGGTTAAATCGCCCGTCCCCCACATTAACTTAGTAGTACGATTTAATTTTTCAAAGTTTCTATGTAAATTCTCTAATAAGTACCTATTATGACCATTTTCAAAGTTGAAGGGAATTCTTAAGAGGAAATTTCTAAAATTAGGGATTCCAGGTACAAAATCCCAGGTAAACAATGTATTTTTTTGTGATTCAGTATCAATTTTTGACTGTGTTGTCGCAACAAACTTTGTAAATTGGTTTGATACTGAAGTAGCTATCGTATCGGTTAACCGTGTATTCATTTCCCAGTATCTTAGCATGTCTATTTCTATTTCAAACTTCAAATCTTTCATATATAAAACCTGGTAAAGTCCATATTTCTCCAAAGAATTCAACGCATTCAAACCAATTGTATCACCAGTTTGTTCTTGAGGTGTCTTGAGGCTATAACTGCACATTTCTTGTTCTGTTTGGTTTCCCACACTGTCTATTTGTTGTGAGCCGCATTTAACTTTTGAAAATAGAATATCAAAAAATCCTTCGGGAATAAACTTACAATATTTTCTTTCACTGCAGCATATCGATTTACACTCCTTGCCTTCTGTTGATATAACATGTTCAAAATTAAGATAAACTTGTACAACACAAGTGTACAAAATTGGCTTTGGTTGGAATATAAAGGCCAACGTCCCGTCTAGCAGGACTCTGGGATCTAGCTTGTCTTCAGCTTGTTGTATGATATCGTATTTAGAAAGTATCGCCGGATGAGTGAAAGGAACGAAATCATTATGACGAACAATTGGTTTTACAGCCATTGCGCTATATTTTTTGCTATCAAATTGAGTTTCCTTTAAAGTCAACTGGCTTAACTGAAAGTCAACAAGGTGAATCATGCAGCCGGGGAATGTTACTGAAATTTTATTGATATCGACTGGGTTTGGTGAAGAGAATGGTAGGTAAACTATGACGGAAATGAGGATCACAAAATGAATGAAATTGACCATTGCAGATTTAATGCTATTGAAATGTTCGATAAGTTTGTTTATACTTTGATTCGAGCTTTTGAGAATAGCTAACATGTTCGGGGATATACGAGACACGTTTAGATAGAAGTACTGTGAGTAAATTAAAAACTGAACGTGTATTATGCATAAAAGTAAGTTAATTTCTGCAAAAAAAGAAATTGTTCAGCATTATATTTGGTATTTGGTGCCTACCTAAGTATTAAACTTTTAATTATCTGTAATGCGTCTAGCAAGCATACTACGTTCCTTTCCAAATCAAATAAGAGAAATTACTGTTGGCAAAATAGCAACAATACTTTTCTATGTATCTTTTTCCGAATATGAAAACATGTTTTAAAATGGACATTAAAATGATTTGATTTAGTAGATACCCAGGCCGCCAACATTACATACATTCAACTGATGATTTTTTAATCAGCCAGATTGATAGGTACATAAAACAATTGTCCAGACAATTTGCAACAGATCCCATTAAAAAGAAAGTACTATAATATTATGTATACCGCATATGGTAGTAATGCTGTCATAAAACTTGTAAAACCAATTTAGTTTAGAATACCTTAAAAAGGTACGTTATAAAAGACTTAATACCCGTTCCATGCCCTATGTTTTGTTTCAAAACGTCTAGTGAAGTAAAGTAACATCGCTTAATAAGTCAATTTTATTATTGGTCTAGTTCTTCCGTCAGTCTTATAATTGGCCGTGAAGTGATACGTATTCTGAAATATTACAAACAAATTACAATTTAATTTATTCAATCATTTTAATTCGAATTGCGTACTAATTTTAAAATTTGCTATATTTAAATGGTAAAGGCTTGATAATTTCGCATAACCATAAATTTCCCAATCTGTCTGCTGACTTTCTCGACCACCCGTTCAACGAACCAATTAACAAAACAAACTGTTTATTTTTGTTTAAAAATATTTGATGCGTTTTATTTAATGCCAAGTGCCAGTGCCTACTTGACAGAGAAACGTTTAATAATTTGTCAAGTTAATGCGTCTAATAAGTATACATAGTACGTTCCTCTCCTTATAAAATCAGAGAAATTTCTTATTGACAAGAAAGCAGCAATACTTTTCTATGCTTTCTCGAACATAAACAGATTTTAATTTTACGATTTTAAAATACAGTGTTCTAATAGATGGTCATGACGCAAACATTACATTCATATAATTATGATTTTTTAATCAGCCAAATTGAGAGGTACATAAAACACGAAAAGAACTATAAATTAGAACTATAATTTTACATTTCTCTTAAAGCCCGTCTCCAGAAGACAAGTTGGAACAGATCCCATTAAAAAGGAAGTAAAGTACTAAATATGAAAGTAATGTGATGCTTTAGCATATAGCTTGTAAAACCACTTTAGAAATCTTTAAAAGATTTATTCTGAAAATTCTAAAAATATGTAAATTTTTGATACAATACTGAATGAAATAATCTTTATTTTCAAGCGAACAACAATCTATCTCGTTTTCAAATGCATTTAGGTTTCCTAATGACTTCACTTTAACTTTTAGTACATTCCAATACTAAAAATCTGATAATACTGCATAACCATAAACTTCCCAATCAGTCTACCGACAACCCCTTCAACTATCCAAGTCACAAAGCACACCGCAACAAGTATAGCATGCACATAAAATATTACAACAATGTTATCATTCATATTCAACACGTTAGGACTTTCAATGTCAAATCGAGCAAAGTCTTTCATATGCTGCTCATGCTTTCTCCAAACTTTCCAATCTTGCCACTTTTTTGCAATTCCTGACTCAACCATTGCAGCCATTTTAAACAGCACAGAGTTAATTGGCAGTATAACATCATTCAATGTCCACCCTTTCCTTGTCGGCAAAATTGACTCTTTGCTACTACTCACTAATCTATTGACTTGTTCCTCTTTGATGCCTTTGTCTTTGCGCAAATGGGTTTTGAGCTGGAGTTCACCTTCTCTGATATCCTTACTCCAGCTCATATACGCTTTATTTTCACACGACTCAATTTTCGTCATGTACATTTCTGACGAGTCTTTGACATGTGTTTTCCATTCGAAATAAGTTAAATTTTGCACAATGTTTAAAATGCTTTTATATTTAGCCATTGCGTCGTTTTCTTCAGCGGATTGAAGTAAATATCTCAGTACGTTGCCAGAAAACTCTCGACTGGGGTTATCCGAGCTTTGGTTTCTGCCATTCGGCAGCATATACTCAAAAAAGTCAAACATTCGAACAAAAAACACTCCGATTGCCTTGCAGTAAATCGAAAAGTTTTGATTGACTAAGTCTTCAAAATACTCAGGCTTTACAGCAGGTAGAGGTTGCGTAAGATCACTAATGTTTTCACCTTTGTATGCATTACTGAGCACCAAAGCTGCTAAAATCCATCCACCCGAAAGAAAATACAGAAAATTGTGATTGTTAGCGTTACAAGCAGTATCATTGCCTTGTTCCAGGGTTAGGTCAATTGGCATAACAATTTGATCTACAAGACTTCCACTGCATAGAAATTCACAAGATAATCTAATGAAAACGAAAAGACTGGCCGTTATTCCAGTAATGATTAACGTCCAGATCCAAATCCATTTATCAAATGCAGAAATGTAGCCAATTAACGAAAGAGAACCGTGTTTTATTCCTCCGCAGGTAATAAATTCAAGGCCGTCTTCTTCAATCGCCATTTGATGTGCATTTTCATGTTGAAAAAATATGTTTCCGCAAATCTGAAAATCCACAATATCCAAATAATACCGTTCAGCGTAGTTCTTCTGTTTAGTCGAAAGCATTTCATAAAGTATAATTATATCGGTACTCATCCAAATTTCGAAATTACTAAAAGTAGGCTTCTCTTTAATTTTAAAATAGTGATTGTCCATTTTAGTTCGTAGCTCGGTAAAACTTTTATAACTCACGCTCAAATCATTTGTCACCCACATTGTCTTTGAACTAAGATTTCTTTTTTCCACTAGCCAGTCCAAATTTTCTATTACCTTTTTATTGTGTAATGTTTCATTGGTAAAAGGCATTTTATGGAGCATTTTACCGAAACGTGATAATTCAAGGGCAAAATGAAAAGTGGGGTCTCTTTGAGCCAAATTTTTATTTTCTGCGTGCATTGTCACAATGATCATTGTAAATTGATTGGCTATTGCAGTAAATAGTGTACCAGATAACGCTGTAGTTTCTCGCCACAAATCTACTATGTCCATATCAATCTTTGAATCTTGTACGTATAAAACTTGGAATAGCCCATGTTTCTCCAAAGAGTTAAATGCGTTGACACCACCTGGAGCTAGTATTTCTTTCAGTTGTGTATTGAGGCTGTAACTGCACATTCGTTCGTGTTGTGTAAGATTTCCCAGTACATATATTTCTGCTGACTCGCATTTAACTTTGGGAAAGAGAATATCAAAAAATCCTTCCGGAATTAGATGACAAAAGTGAGCAGAAGTGCAGCATATTGATTCACAGTTCTTGCCCTTTGATGACACAACGTTATCAAAATTGAGATATGTTTGGACGACACAAGTATACAAAATTGGTTTTGGTTGGAATGTATACGGCAACGTTCCTTCGAGCAGAGCCCTGGGCCTATAATCATATTCTGGTTGTTCTATGATATCGTATTTAGACAATATGACCGGATGAGTTAAAGGGACAAAATGATTTTGACGGACAGTTGGTTTTAAAGCAAATCCACCAGCAGATTTATTTGGTAACAGTTGATTTAACTGAAAATCAATTATGTGAATCATGCAGCCTGGGAATGTTATAAACATTTTATTGATATTAACTGGATTTGGTAAAGAAAATGGTATGTGTGCTATCGAGATTAAAACATAAATGAAGCGCACCATTTTCAATGTAATATAGTTACAGTAATAAGTATGTTTCAATGACACTTGAAAAGTCAATCTGTTGAAAGTTGATAAGATGAGCTTATTGGTCTTTGCTTGGAAACTTGAACGAAGAATTTCAAATTGAATGGCTGGGGGCATGCGAGACAATGTAGAATAGAATATAGAACAGAATGAAACTATGGAACATTAAAGTAATGTCAATCAATTAAAAACTTGAAACGAGTAGTTTGGATTTATGTAAAAATAAGTTTAATATGTGAAAATTATTAATGTTGTACAGCAATTAAATTGATGCCTACTTAGGTGCGAAAAATTTAATTATTTGGAATACGAATAGAGCAATTCGTTGTGTAAGATGTTCTTTTCCTCTATGGATAAGAAAACTTACTTTATCGATGGTATATTGTATTAGCAAACAAATTAAGCTGATAGATATGCATACAGTTTAAAAGATATTCGTTATATATATGTATATATAACCTGTTTAAAATATTAGGATAAACACAAAGAGGCACTTTTCTACATTATACTTCTTATTGTGTATCAAAGGGTAAAAGTTTAAAATTAATTAAGACTAATCTATATAATGGATGTTGAGGCGGTCGACGTTTCGTATATTTACCTAATGAATTTTTTTCAATCAAGCAGATTGATATGCCATGCCAAATGTCAACCACTGCCCCTGAATATATTAACTAAAATTCTTTAAACGATCACCGCGGACAATGAAAACGCTCTAGATTGTTAGATTTTTACGCTTACAAAAACCACTTAAGTTAGATGGTACTAGGTACTAAACTGAAATATTTTTGTAATGTGCCATCTCAAAGAATTTCAAGTTTATGTTGATAATTGATACCATGTTGATGCTGTAAATAAAGGAATTTATAGTTTAAGAGCAAAAGGTTTTTTCTCGCGTTATGTTTTTTTATTTAATCATAAACTAACTCTACCTTTATAATACATATATCCAGTGCATTCAATTAGTAAACTACTGGTACAACCGTACGACAATTTAACAACCAGCCTGTTGACAACTCATTCCACTGCCACAAGTACCGCGTGCACATAAAAAACACAACATTGTTATCATGTATGTATATTGAGTATATTGAGTATGTTATCACTCATGTTTAGTACGTTCGGACTTTCACTGTCAAATCGAGCAAAGTCTTTCATATGCCGTTCATGTTATCTCCAAACTTTCCAATCTTGTCATCTTTTTGCAATTCCTGAATCTACCATTGCAGTCATTTTAAACAGCACCGACTTAATTAGCAGTGTAATATCGTTCTAGGTCCATCCTTTCCTTGTCAAAAAAAATCTACTCTTAGCTATTAACCTGTTCCTTACAATATTTCATATACAACTATTTTAGAAGAATATTTGATATATTGGTCGATCCGAAAATATTGTCAAAATTTAATTGATGAAAAAATCTTAGGGCTTCATTAGAAGAAGTGAATTTAGTCGACATCGTTTTTACGAAATATTTTAATCGAATTTTGTCGAAACTAGTTCAACTTTATGTAGTGTAGAGTGCTTGAAATTACACTTTATTTCACTTTTCGTTGTCATTGACTGTATGCAGTTGCACAGGCTCGGCTTCCATTCCATTTTATTATGTCCTACTTTAGTTTTCCTGATGCGTAATATCATAGATAAATGAATATATAACTAGATAAGACAATACGCTTGATCTCCTGCTTATATGGCATGTAAGCGGCAATGTACCATTATAACATAGCGACTGAAAAAATTGAAGTCTTGACTTCAATTTCGTTTATAAAATTCAAATCCGAAACTAAACTAGCTGATTTTGCAATCTTGATTAAAGAGTTTAACTGGCAGCCTTTTTTTGATTCTGATTGCATTGATTTCAAAGTGGAGTATATGAATATAGTTTTGCGCAATGCGTTTGAACTAATATTTCCTGAAATTGAAAAGGAAGTGGTGGAAAATGATAACTTATGGATAACTGAATCAATAGCAATGCTCATAAAGTCATTTAAAAATATGCACAAAAGTTCGGAAAATTACAAAGCAACCAGAAAAGCAGTATCAACTGAAATTAAAAAGGCTAAAGACAACTTCAAATTAAAAATTCAAACCGACTTGGAAAACAAACTGAAATCCTTTCATTCGACAGTGAACAAGCTTTGCTCATTGAAACTACACATTCTGCCAGTAGAAAAGATAGCATTACATGAGCAAGTAACCATATCAACTGCACTAAATATGATAAACAAACATTTTGCTGAAGTAAGCAATCGCTTTGAAGCAATTCAAAATGTGCACTTTATTGATGTGAATAGTAAAAATTCTTTATACATAAATGAATTAGCTGTTTTAAAATCTTTTGAAAAAATAAACCCCCGAAAATCAAATGTACCAAGCGCGATTCCTACTCAGTTCTTAAAACTGGCAGCGTATTGCTAAATATGGTACCATACTTTACACATGTGATCAACTACAGTTTTAAGAAAATGCTGGTCCCTTCTGAATGGAAAAAGGGATATATCACACCTGTTCCTAAGGATACAAAAAACATTTGTGTTGAGACATTGAGACCAATAACCCAAACGAACATATTTAGCAAAATCATGGAACAATTCATGTTTACCAAAATATATGACCAGTTTATGTCCAAGCTTAATGAGAACCAATATGGAGCACTCCGTAAATCCTCTACTGCTCATTACCTAGTATCTTTGTTTAACTTTGTGCATAAGTCGCTTGAAAAACCAAATACATATGTGGTACTTGTACTTCTAGACCTGTCAAAAGCATTTGATTTGGTTGATCACAATGTTCTTATAAAATGTTTAATTGAAATCGGACTGTGCCCAAATGACATTTTGTGGGTGGCGGACTTTCTCCGTAACCGTAAGCAATGTACAAAACATAAAAATGTGTTTTCGAAATTTTTACCTATAGCTAATAGTACACCACAAGGAACAAAAATGGCAATTTTGCTCTTCATAATTCTTATTAACGACCTACTAACATATTACTATGCAAAAAATGGCAGCTCTGAAAACATATTAAATGCTTTTGTTGATGACATGCGCATCGCTGAAGCCATCTCATTTGACCAACCAGCTAAAATCAACGAACTTGTCAATGATTTAAATAATCGTATGTGTGAAAACAAAATGTCA
>JAQFXM010007528.1:0-11761 GCA_034693345.1 Entomobrya multifasciata
TCTCTTATCGCATTATCCAAATCCTCCTCCTTCTTCTTAATCTCTTCATCAGCATCCGCCGCGTTATCATCATCATTCCATCCACTTGCTCCACCACCCGCTCCCCCATTAGTATTCCCACTACCCCCATTTCCAGCAGTATTCACATTGTTATTACTAGAATTCGAGGAACTAGTCGCTCCATTAACTACCCCAATGCCACCATTCATCGTATTCTCCGCAATCAACGGAATACTCAATGAACTTCCAGATGGAGACCATTTAGTTCTATTGGAACGCGCTCTCACCGTTTCCCATCCATCTACAAAAAATATCCAATTAAAATACACAATTAACCTTTCATGTTCAAAAAATTAGCACATCAATTAAAACATAGTTATCTTTTTATTTTTCGCTTACCTTCATCCACAGTACTATTCCGTTTCCTCTGATAAGACACATCCGGTAAACTCACAAAATTTTTCGAACTAGTTCCAGGTGAACTTCCACTACTATTCTTCCTGCTATTTCCCTGATGCTGATGCAAAATATTATTGCTTGATCTCCCCATCTGCTTTTTATTCTCAGCATTACGGTTAACGTTAACAGCACTGTTACTATTATTATGGCTTCTTCGATAAGATGTACCAGATGAAGAGTTTGAAGGAGGATTTATCATGGATTTGGAGCGCACCATTCCTAAACCACCCCCAGCACCAGCACCACTGCGAGAGTCATTGCCATTACGATTGTCGTTGGATCTATTGCTGACTGCTGAAGAACCGCCTCCACCCGCACCTCCTTGTCTGCTTGCATTGCTTCCAGATAAGTGCTTCTGCTGCGGAAAAATAATAATACTGGTTAATTATGGATTTAAATTTAAGTTTTCACATGTGAATTATAATATTAAAAAGATAAGAAATAAAAAATTAACGCCAAATGAATTTTAATTTAGGAATATATTTTGTTTAAGGGGGAAACCTTCTCAGTAGATTCACTAGACTTTTGTGGAGGAAGACCAGCAGCTGCGTGAGAGTGAGAAGGGCCATTGCCAAGCGTTTTTGTGGAGGAAACATTATTGGTAGTAAAACTAGTAGTGCGTTTAGTAGTGGAGGAAAAAGAGTTTAAAGTTGGTGATTTATTGAGAATAGAAGAATTAAGGCCTGTTGAAGAGGAGACGGAAGAAGAAAGACTTGACAGAGAATATTTAGATTTGACAGGCGAAAGAACCTGAGAAAAGACCACCGACGTGATTAAGATAAAAAAATATACCATTAAAAATTGGAAGAAACATAATTAATATAAATTTTTAAAATAGAAAAGCTATAATATTTTGTTAAAAATTTAAGATGATTTTTTAATATTAAAATAGACAAACCTGTTGTTTATTGGTATTCACGGCAGTGCGACATCTGCTTGCTATATTACTCCGATAACTGGGAATCTGGGGGATTTTCCCTTTCTGATTATTTTGCTGCTGGGGAAGATGCTGTTGATTATGATGATTTGGATTACTACTTGAATTAGCAGACATGGACATATTCGTTCTAGCTTGATGGGAAGTAGGCAAAGTTCCAATTTTATTCATATTCGCAGGCACCGACTTGGCTTGGAGAGAACTTTGCCGGAGCATTCCATTTTTGGCTTTATCAGCAAAAGTAGTTTTAGCACTTGGGGGAGTTGACACTGACACAGGAGGAGTGACCTCTGCAGTGGTACCTTTAACCTTGACGTTGACATGTTGAAGTTTCGGGTTGTAATCTCCACTGCCATCTGTAGCCACCACTGGGGTGACCACTGACTTGTTTTCCGCAACTTCTTCGACAAGCACACCTACAGAAAGTTGAGTAGCACTTGATTTCGTTTCCACAACTGTACTCACAGATGTTTCCATTATGTTAGTTGGATTACTAGTTATGTCACATGTATCAACACCACACGAGGAAGAGTCTGTTAAAGTTTTAGCTGCTGATGGAGAAGGATCAGTCACTGGATAATTATTATCAAGCTGGTTACTTTCACACGTGTTATTTGGTGGTGGTAGTGGTGGAGCTTCACTGGGCAAAGTTATGGTGTCGGCGGAGGTGGTGGTGGAATCCATTAAAGTGGGATATATTTCGGTATCGGAATCACTGGGATCAAGAACAATAATTACTGGGGTGGCACCACTGGGCATGGGGATTAAGGGGGGATACTGCTCTTGGAAGGAATCAGTTTGGCACGCAATGTTCCTTCCGCCAGCGAAATAGTAGATGTCGGGATCGTCTAATTCTTCCGTTTGGAGGCCGATGTCAACACGGTTATCCAAACTGGGATTAGTTTCACTCAAAAAATCAGACTCACAGGAGGTTAGTTGATTGATAGAAGATTCTTGTTCAAGAGGTTTACTTGGTTTAATGGTGCCATCATCGGTATCGTCACCAGCCTGTTCGGATTTTATAATAGGTGGTGATAAAGGCTGCGAAGGAGGAGGACTTGGATCTGGATCTGAAGATTTTTCTGGACTTGTCTTCTCAGTTTGCATACTTGTTGAAGAATAAAGTGCGGTAAGATCTTTAGTCATTTGGATTGCTGGAGTTGGAGTGTTGGTGGTGGGGGTCGAAATTAGGGCGAAATGTCGCTCTTGAAAGGCCACAATTTGTTGTAACTGAACATTTATATTTTGGACTACACTAAACACTGAGTCTATATCTGCTTTGAGGGCTTCATACTGACGTTTTGTTAATGGTGGCGAGGATGAGTCTTCAGGATTAGTTGGATGAGAGCTTCCTTTTCCTCCGCTGGAATTCTCTTTTAAAGGTAAGCTGCTGTTGATTGAGGGATGGGGCGACATTTCTGTAATGTTTTGCTGTGATTTTTCCTGGAAAAGAAAAAAATAATCATAATTGAATCAAAATACAATTTATCTTAAATTAAAAATTAAGTAAGTGTGCTATTGTACTTACCACGTGCACAGAAGTAGATGACGGTCGAGTATTTCGGGAAGATGCCGCTCTTGGAGCTCTTGAAGACGGTACAAAATTCCTAGACACTTCACTAACTGAAGGACCACCAGACGCCATTATTTATTTAAAGCACCTGAAAAGCAGTAGTAAAACACAAATTAAAACTGCAAATCTCAATTTTCATTAAAACCACAAACACAATGTACAAGTTTTAAAATATATTTAAAATGTAAAAATAACTAACCCACTAATTAAACTAGTCACCAGGGAAGATTCCTGACTTTTTTGGGACGTGGGCGACCTTTCAAAAACAAAAATGTCACGTCACCTTGTCACCTTTACATTTAAATTACTCACCACTCCTTTAAAACTAATGTTTTTTTTTTCTAAATATAAATAAATAAAACTAACTACAATTAAAAGACGATGAATTAACTAATTGCTGCAACTTAGCAATTAAGATATCGGCAAAAGATATATTTTCGCCATCACAAACAACACCCACGACATTCCATTTACCATTATTGGTCATCCAACAAATCCATCACAAAAGATTGACCAAAACAAAAAGTTTGAAATTGGCGCCCCTCCTCCACCATATGATCCAACGAAGGTGAATGCGTTGTTTGGCATTTGTTTACCAACAAAGGTGAACAAAGTGCATGAAGCAGCATGAACAAAGGAAAAAAGTGTATGAAAACTTATCGATAAACTTTAAATGCACTTGATCACTTAAATATTTTACTAATTACTAAAAATAATCATTATCACTGAAGTTAATTATTTTACAAAAATTAATTTTAAAGTAGTAGCTTTTATTCCATTTATTTTTCACTCCGTCAGATAGACACGCAAACAGTTAAATTGATAGGTCAGCTCTGGTCAGCAAAACAGCATAAAATTACTACATCATCATTAAATTTAATTAGCTAATTATTCAAGTACTGTAACAATAACTTTCTCTGTTTTAATTATTAATTTAGTATAAGGGCAATTTTCCAATTAATACGATAATAATTGGTAAAGCAATTAAAGTGATAATATTTCCCCCAATTAAATTGGTAGCCCCACTTTGCCATCCACACTCCAAATCGGAGACAAAAGCATGCATTAAATCTACACCTGGTTTATTCACACATTTAACATTACGAAGCATATTGAGGACATCATAGCACCGCATTGATTCATCTTTGGGAGTTGGGGAACTTATGGGACAAGTTTTTTCCATCCATTGACGTAACCAAAATTCAATCCAACTACATATTTGAGAAAAAAAAATCATTAAAAATACAAATATATTTTAAAATTTAAATGTAATTACTAATTTATATTTTTAATTGTGTACCCATTTTCACAGGAACACGACAAGGTAACATCCTCATCCAACTCCAAACTTTCCAAATAAGTTACAAAAGACTCCCTTCTAAACTGCTTGTTTGGATTAGCAATCGACTTCAAAGCTGAATTATTCCCTTCAATTGATAAGCTCAGTTGAGTGGCGTCACCAAGATTATGAAGCACATCGGCAGATAAATCAGTTAATTTAGTACCCTCCAAAGTTAACTTTAATTGCCTTCCAACCAATTCCTAAAAAAACCCAAAGCACACAAATAACCCATCATCTCAATTCCAATTAAACTAAAAATTTATAAATTAAACTGCAAATAAATTATTTTTTACATCAAAACTTCCTCCGGAAATACTCAAAAGCCCATCTCCCGACAAAGTTATCTCTGACAATTTCGGTGGCACTGGATACATCCTCAATTCCTGACTCATCATTGGACTATCCATCTACCAATTAAAAAATATACTTTAAAATTAATAATTAGCCCCGCTTTGTTTAATTAATAATATTTTACCTTTAAATGTAAACTCTGCAAACTTTCCACACTTTGAATCAAACTCCCCGGATTAATAAACGGTGACACCGGTCCCACCTTCAACTCTTTCAAACAACCCAACGGTGAAAACACCCCAACCTGCACAGTTTCCAACGGCAAATCTGAAATATCCAATTGATGCAATCTCTCCAACTGTAAAAAGCTATCATTAGTCAAACTCCTTATTGGATTATCCCTCATAAAAATCTGACTCAATCTTGGAATCGTATGCCAAATTGTATTTGGCGGCGCAGGAATTTCATTCCCCGAAATATCCAATGTCCTCAAAGAGCTCACATTAACCCCAAAATTAGTAGGTAAATAAGTCAACCGATTGTAAGAACAATTAAAAGTTAATAGTTTCGAAAATGACTCAAATTCGGGTAAACTTTCTAACGACATATTAGCCAAATTAATTGTCAAAAGTGTATCCTTCGTTAATTCAAATAATCTTGCTGAAATTCTTCCTAGAGGATTCCCGCTCAATTTCAAATGCAGTAAACTATGCATATTATCAAATGTCGATTCCCCGATAACCACAATTCGATTATTTGACAAGTCCAACCATCTCAGTTTCTGCAAACATTCAATTTGATTTGGCGCCAAACTTGAAACCTCATTTCCACTCATGTCAAGCTGTACCAAAGTGGCGGCAACTCGAGCAAGGGCGTTCTCAGGAAAACGGACCAATTGATTATTTGCCACATTTAGAATTTCCAATTGGCTGTCCTTAAATAAGCTATCTGTCAGTGCTCTTATTTTGTTATCCGAGCAACTTAAAACCCTTAAATTTACACATCCTTCGAATAAATCGGGTGGAAAGTCTCGAAGATAATTATGATCCAAATTGATAACCTGAATGTATTTTGATTCGCGGAAGGTATTGTACTCCAAGGAATCTAATTGGTTGTTGGAAAGCTTTAAAAATTGGATAAATCGCATGCCCGATAAATGCTCTAATGTTAAATTTTGTAGACGGTTATCAGAGAGATCCAGTTCGATAAGGGTGGAGCTTATCGGTGAGAAAAAATAGGGAGAAATGTAACTTATGTTGTTGTTGGACAAGTCAATAGATTCAATGCTGGAGGATGAAAGTGCCGTTAAAATTGGGTGATGGGGATTATGATGGTCATCCTCTTCGCTGGATTCTAATTCGTCGTGATGATCCTCATGATCTTCTGAGGGAGATGATTGGGGACGATGATGAAAAGTGTGGGCCGAGGTTTCCCGGGATACGGTTTCGGAGGAATCTTCATGTTGGCTTATTAGCTTTTGGATATTATTATGGCTTAAATTTATTCTAAATGAGCTGAGGGTTCCAAGCTGTTCGAAAGCGTCAAGGTTAATGGAAGTTAACCGGTTGTAACTTAGGTCCAGTATTTGGAGACGCGGTAAATTTTGAAATGCTTCGTCCTTTAAAATTGATATCCGATTTCCCGCTAGATTTAAAATGCGGAGATTGGTTAGATCTTCAAAAGCTCGTTTGTGAATGGTTTCGATGAGATTTTCATTGAGTTCGAGAAATTCCAATGATTTTAGGCGGGTGAAGGTGAGGTCCTTTATTTCTTTGATTTGGTTGAAACTTAAAAAGATGCGTTGAACATAGGGCACGTGACTGCAGTCAAATAGGTGTCTGGACAAGGTGGTAATTTTGTTAAAGCGGAGATTTAAATGGAGAAGATTTTTGCTCTCGGAAAAAGTCTGTTCTGCTATTGAAGAAAATCCGTTACCGCTTAAATCCAAATAGCGGACGGATCCCAATTTCTGGATAACTTTGTGGGGAACTCCAGACATTCGTAGGGAATTTTGCATGGTTAGTTTTACAAGTGAATGGGTTACACCCTCAAAAGCTTGGTTATCAATTCGTTCGATTCGGTTTTCAGATAGGTCAAGTGACTTGAGTCCGGTTAAGGGTGCAAATGCTCCAGATTTTAAAGAGGTTAGTTTTCCTTGGCTAATTTTGACATCTTCAACAGCTAAACCAAAGCCATCAAATACTTCGGATGTTAGAGAAGCTAGCCCGAAATTGCTGATGTTTAAACTACGTAAGTTTCTCATCAGATTTATATCCTCCATGGAAAATGGGGCATTTAAACGACCAATTACACTGAATCTGTATAAAGTGAAGAGGCGAAAGTTGGGAAGTTCATCGTGCGCAATTTGTAGACGATTTTGATCCAGATTGAGATGCCGTAAACGGTCAAAGTTTTCGAAAAGGTCGAAAGGTAAACTTGAAATATTATTGAAGCTGAGGTCCAAAGTTTCCAAAGAATTTTCAAGGCCGCGAAATGATTTTGATGGGATCTCGTGGAGAAAGCAGTTTGATAGGTAGAGTTCCTCAATTTTGGCGTCCTTAAAGGCATCGTCGACTAAATGGTCTAATGGATTGTAGGAAAGGTCGACAATTGAAGCTTTTCTGAAATTTTGGAAGGAATATGGTGGTAATAAGGAGATACGGTTGTTTGAGAGATTTATAGTGGATATTGAGAGTTTCCGGTCGAAAAAGATATCAAAGGTGGAGATCAACAAGTTTTTTGAGAGGTCAAGGCTTTGGAGGGTGGATAGTGGGGAGATGGCTTCAAATGGGATTTTCTGGAATAGATTGGAAGCCAGGTAGAGATGGCGAAGGGATTTGGATAAGGAGGTGAAAGCATGGCTGTGTACAAATTGGATGCTGTTTGAGGATAAATCGATTTTTTCCAGTTTGGGGAGATTTGAGAATGCATCCTGAGAAGAAAAAAAATCGTTATAAAAAATTACTCAGAATTTAGTAAAATGCATTGTCTTTAAGTTAATTTAACAAATAAGATTATATAACATATTATGTGAGGGAAATAGGTTGGGTCTCAATACGCCCCAAAAAATTGGTATTCGTGAAAAAATTGTCTACTTGTTTATTATACTTTTATGGAAAGGAAAGCATTGACAAAAAATTGATTGATTTTGAAAGGAAGCCAACCTAGAAACCTTATTTACACAAAAATACTACTACCCTAAGTATTACAAATCAAATTAGCAAACCTTACTTGCATAATCATTTTGTAGAGAAAAAAGTGTCTTGCAAAATTACATGTTCGTATTGTGTTCTTAACTTATGCTCGCTAGCAAAACCACAATATCCTTTTTTGCTATATGGGTTACTACTAACTGAAAAAAATGATAATGAATACATACTTGTAGGGCTTCTACAGGAAACTACGTCATTCTATGGAATGAATGTGGAATACCTCTTGAATATAGGTGATCATATTGCCAGCCAAGGAAATATAAGTAATTGATGATGGTAGGCCTTCCAAATCATCAGGATATATATCCGTTATTCGATTGTCTGTTGAAAAATATAAGAAAGTTAAGAATATATGTATATTTGCATGTCATTCATTTTTAAACTATGGAATATTTTATACGTTTTGTTTGAAATTTAAAAAATATTTACACTAGTTTAATAAAACACCGGTTGGTCAGCGCTGCTGTGCAAAGCTGCTAAGTTATCTATCAGTTCACTGATCGATAACATAATGTGTCATAGTCATGGATTATTATGACTGCTGGTTAATAACTTGTATCTTAAGTAAATAAGTTACAGTGAGAATTTTTTCGTTGCACAGATTTAAGTTGTAAAACGAAGTTTCATTTGTAAATTTTATGCTGTAGTAAAGTTGTCGTACTTATGTATCCTTATCAAATAAACGAGATTACTCAACTGATTTTGATTAGATAACAATTTTGAAAATATACTCATGTCAAGTACCGATATTTTGTCTGGAAAGCATGTATTTATCTAATGATAGCCATATCTTTATACGTTCATGTAAATTTTCATAGCATTAGACACTATCTTACAACAGACATACATATTAGTTAAAATTCTGTTTTCTGGAATAATCTTTCCACTGTTTCCATTGAAAATCGAGAATTTAGCAATTGATCTAAAAATTAGTAAAAGTTGATCGTTTTGCCAAATAACATGGAAGAGATCGAAGTTAGCCATATTAAGAAAAACATAGAGAAACTGATTGAATTGACAACATGTAATGTATCCGTAATTGCTTCTCTGGAAGCTCAAGGAGTATTATCAAAAGCTGATACACAACTAATAGATAGGAAGGTTCGTTACATTTTTCCACATCAAAAGAAACCCGTAAATATTTCAAAATATGTCTTAATTTGAAAGAGGGCCTGACATTTCTCTGTTCACAGAACAAAAATGAAGGAGATCTCGCAGCTGCACGTTTATTTTACGAGATTATGATGATAAAAAAGGATTCTTACATACTTCTAGTAAATGCTTGCGAAAAGGCTTGTTTATCAGGTGCCTTAAGTATTCTCCAAGAGATTCCAACGTCAAACGCACAAAACAGTATGGAAACGGAAAAGGAGCAATCAAAAAAGGATCTAAAATCTATAACTGTTGGCACAAGAGGTTTCTAACCAAAAACTAGTCTAGTTTCTAAAATCAAGTTTAAAAAAATCATGTTTAGTCATATCTTAAAAATATTAGGCTGTGATGTACACATCAACCAAATTCTGGAGATTGCTGCTCGAAAACCAGAATCAGATACGACTTTAGTAATGCTTCAAAAAGAATGGAAAACTATTGGAATGTTCTTGAACATTCCTTTAAGCGATCGTGATGCATGGAGTACACAAATCGTGTTAGGATTAAAAAACGTGTTGGACATTTTTGCAGCACTTTTAACACAATGGAGTAGCTCACAAGGAGAAAAGGCTACATTGGAAAAACTAATGGATGCTCTGAAAAATTCCAATATGAACGCATTTTCGGGTAAATTTCGAATCAAAATTTAGACAAAATATTTAATGGAAACAGATTGTACATTTTGTTAACGGGTATTTCTTTAAACTTTATATATTTTCAGGTGAACTGGAAAAAGCGTTTGCTTCTTAAAATTAAGACTTAAAAATGGCCAATAATCATTTCTGCTAGTAAATTAGATAGATCATTTAGTAGAGGTCATAATAATTCCACCTGTATATTTGCTCTCTTACAAAATTATAGTCTATTTTAACTTACTTTACAATTAATAAAATGAAATACTTACATCCCAAATTAAGAATCTTCAATTTTGCTGGTTTAGTCAATCGTCGAAGTGCATTTGTTGGAATAACCGTTAGTTCGTTATGTTCCAAGTCAAGTTCTGATAAAAATTTAGACAAGCCCAGGAAAGCATCATCGGCAACATAATTTAAACTGTTTTCTCGGACTTCCAGTCTCCATAAACCTAATTATCAAAAATAAGTTGCAATATATTCTATCTTAAAATGTAACGAGTAATTTGTCTCAAAAGTCATGTCATATATTATATATATTTACCGGATCCAACCAATCGTTTATCATCCAAAACTTGTAAATTATTTCCCACCATTGAAAGCAAAAATGCTCGGCTGGTATTCAAGTTTATTGGAATATTTCCAAATGGTACATCATGACATGCAACAATTCCGAATTCCGTAGGCCCTGGTTTACTACAAGTACATAATGGATTAAAGGAACAAGGCGGATATACATCTAAAACGTTCCCTTGATGACCTCGGGTTAATAAGGGCTCGGCTATTAAAGGCTCTGCTATGGACTGGGCTTGAATCATATACGCCCACGCCATAAGGGAAAGTGTTAAAAAAAGGACGAAGTAGGCTACTCGCATTACCATCCACTGCAAAAAAATATTCATTAAAATTTTTAAACAATTTTAAATTTAACTCTGTATTACTTTTTTAAAAGTAAATTTATACCTCAGGCTCCATATTTAAGTGAATAGCTTATTCAGAATCACAGTTAATTCCAATTTTAATTAAAACACTAATTTTAAACGGTCACTTAACTTTTTAGGTCAGGTTAAGAGTACAATTGCTTGGCGTGTCTGCTTGTAACAAATATTTTTATCACAATGCTTGAAATGGAACTCTAACTCTGAACAAAGTGTAATCTATTGAAAGACAAGCAGCCTATACTATCACCTTTCTTCGCAAGCAAATGTAAGATTTCATCAGAACAAAATTTCTAGTGAATATGAATGAGATAGTGTCGAGTGGTGAAATGGGCAATGTCACTTTTCAGGTTTCATTAGTAATCCAATAAAGATTTCCGTATGGGGAAAAATATTGTATGGTCAGCAGAAGAAAGTGGACAGCGTCATTTATCGATGTTTCGGCATTTGGATGAGTAAAGTAGAGAAAAAATTGGAGGTTTACATATTGAAATCTTCCATATAAAAAAGTACTGGATATATTTCTCGCATGCAATACCATTAGGAAGGAAGATAAGATGACAAAAAATTACTCAATTTTTAAATTACTAAATATATTTAACACAAAGTTAAAAATATTTATAATGCGTTTGATAAAGGTCGCATGACACTATGCTATTTTTAAGATAAGCCTTAAAATACATTGAAAACATAAAAATATGTAACGGTGAAGGTGCATCTTTAAAGAATCTTTTAATTTAATGACCTTTAATTTAATGTAGTAAAATTCACATTTAAAAATTCCTTTTGTTAATTAATATAAAGGAAAAGCACGTACATTTTTTTCCCAATTTAGAAAATTACTGCTGACAGATGAATTGTAATTTTGCAATTTATATTTCACGATGATTATGCGCAACGCCGTTTTTCATATATTTTCATACATGACACATTAATATTTATGAGACCAACAGCAGGGCAGGGAGCTGTTGTACCTGAACTGAAACATGTTCCACAACAACATAGATTGGAGTATTTCGTATCTTGTATTTTGAGACTACGTATTTTTCTCACTGACTGCTAATTAGTTAACTATTATTTTCTGAGTTAAACTAACTGAGTTAAAAGTGAAGTGACAAGGTGTGTCAAGAAAAATGTCGGATTTGGGAGTTTACTGTGGTGATGGAGCGATTGTGGAGGTGGCCACCCCTGATTACTTGGAGCCTCTTGGAGTGCAAGATTACTT
>JAQFXM010007529.1:0-11759 GCA_034693345.1 Entomobrya multifasciata
TGACCGCAGGTACGCTACTAAATGATATGCAGGGAACACAGATCTTTTTCGCAGTGAACGAAAAGCTTTTCCCTATACGGAATCGTGCATAAAAATACATCAACAAGAAAGCTTGGATATCTTCTCGATTGATTTTTTAAACAAATTCAAGTAAAAAAATGCTCACTTAAATATGTGATCTATTAGTTAGTATGAATATTATTCAAGTTGACAGGTTAATTCATTTGCATGATATGCATGCGGTAGTATGGTGTGATGTGATCTTTACACTTGCGTCTAAAAAACCAACAAATCTAAAAAATACTTTGTTTGTACACTGTACTTACACTTGCGATTGTACAATTTTGTACACTTTTAAGTCACAAGTGCAAGGGCGGCAGTGCAATGTAAAGTGGAACGCAACGCAGCGGCAGCAGGCAGCATACACCTCTCTCACAAGTTCTCTCACTGAAGCATGCACTCTGATCTGAAGTCTATTCAACAGAGCTTGCAGAGCAGAGTCGCAGTCGTCGTGGACTTGATCTTCATTTCTCCACACAAGCCACACAGCCATACTTTTTGGTGATGTTGAAGTAGTAGTGGAAAAAGTGGAAAAAAGAGAGCCCAACCAAGAAACTAAACTGATTTTACACCACCGTTAAAAATCGATAATTAAATTGTGGAAACACTTTTTGTAGTTAAATAAAGGATCTGAGATATTTTATATAATTAACTGAAGTTTTAGCTGTCGAAAAAAGTAAAAGTTTTTTACAAGTCAAAGATTTTTTTGACGCTGTATTTTTACCAGGTAAGTTTTTTGGGTACTTAAAAATGAACGACATTGTAAAATAGTAGTAAAGTAGGTTAGGGAAATGATCATTTTTTAGTAAGATGATAATTTTTTTGGTAATTGTTTCTTTTGTTTAATAGGTCGTTTCAGCCACGTGGTCTGAAAGTTGGGATGGCTACTGCGCAGGTTACCGGAGGTGCTGGGTATAAGAGTGGGAGGTCAGGGGACTGGGCAGGAGGGAAAAGTCGAGGTGGTGGAGGAGGAAGGTGGAACCAAGCTGGAGAAAACAGGGACAAGGTGCATGGTGGATACCGCAGTGGTGGGGGAGGGGGAGGTGGATGCGGGGGTAAAGAAGCTGACAACAGAAACAAGGGATATGGCGGATACAAAAGTGCTGTTGGTTGCGGGGGCGTTAATAAACCAGGGGATACTAGGTACAAGGGGGTTGGTGGATTCCGAGGTGGTTGTGGGGGCGGGGAAAAATCTGGGGATACCAGAGATAAGGGGTATAGAGGACACCGCAGTGGTGGGGGAGGGGGCGGTGGCATAGCAGATGATAACAGTAACAAGGCATGTGACGGAAACCGTAGTGGTGGGAGTGGGGCAGGTGGTTGCGAGGGCGGGGCTAAAACAGAGGATGTTAGGGATAAGGGGGTTGACGGATACCGTAATGGTGGTGGTGGTAAAGGAGGTTGCGGGAGCGGGGATAAAACTAGGTATTGCAGAGATAAAGGGTATGGCGATAACCGTAGTGGTGGTGGTTGCGGGGGTGAAAGTAAACCCGGGGATAGAGCGAATGGCGGAAACAGTATTGGTGCTGGTGGGGGAGATAGTTGCGGGGGTAAAGGTAAATTAGAGGATAATTGCTACAAGGAGCACGGCGGATACCGTGGCGGATACCGTGGAGGTCGGGGTGGCAGTTTTCATGAGAAAAGGGGGGCGTATAGAGGGGGCTGGAGGCGCAATCATGTTCGCCCAAAGTTGGATATGACTCCTGTCGGCAACATCGCCAATTATAACGTTTACTGGGAGTGGGCCGAAAAGAGAAGGTTAGACGCTTTGGAACAGGAGGCGTCCATTGTTGTTCCACCACCACCAAAATTTGTATTTGAACCCCCGGAAACCGACTTCCATTTGGAGTCAACTGAATTGCTCACTGGGGTTAGTTTGATTTAACTACGTGTTAAAATTTTATACATGATATTTAAATGGAAATGATGTAATCTTTATATTTTTCTTTTTAGTTGATGAAGGAGAGGGATCAAAATGGTATTAAGGATTCTAACGGCAACATGGTCGGACGTTGTCTTCATACTCATGACCAGCTTTGTAGATTCTGTGATGGACGGGTAAGCATATCAGAGTAATAATTATCATGACAGTTTAATTTGGGGATTAGTTTTCAGTGTAATTAATATTCTACTTGAATGTTTTTTTTCAGAGGGGATCATGGGCTCGGCATGGCACCGTACCAAGCGCATCTTTCAAGCGCTACCAGAACTCTATCATTGGACCAACACCGGTAAGTATTAAATTATGAGTTAGTCATTCAGTTTAAGTTTAAATTTATGGCTAATTATCAATTGTTTTTATTTTTCATTAGTGTTCATCGTCATTAATGCGGTTTGCTGATAACACCGATAGAGAAGCTGGTCGTTGGGCGCAAAGAGGATCCCAGAAGCCTGCAGTCGTTAAGACTAAGCCGGATTTGAACGAGATGCCGATGTTTGGAGATGACAAGATTACTGATAAGTTGTAAAGGAGATTATGTAATCATTTGTATTTCAATTTTGATAGTTTATTATTAGCACAGTAGACATACTGTATTATTTCTAAGATTTGAATATGACAGTTAGTTTTAATATTATATATTAGACGTTATCATGTGAGTCTAGCAACTAGTTTAAATGATAAGGCAATTAATTTTAGTAAACATTAGTGCAGGTATGACTTTTGTTTAATTGTTTTCGGTGAGTGCTTTAACTTTAAGAATGTATACAAATTTAATGATAGGTTAGAAAAAAATTGGAGGTACAATTTTATATGGAATGCTTTGTAAACTGTTAATTAATCTATTTCTGTGTTCGGACCAGCTTGTGTAACAGAGTAGTACTATCATGACCAATTAACATGGAATTTATGTATTTTGTATTGACTAACATATATATATATGTATTCTTGTAACTTGAGTCAATTATCTTTTTTAGAAATTAAAATGAAACTTGGAAAAATATATTTTACGAGTTTACCGAAACTTATTTATTCGTTTGTTTTTCATCGTTGTAAATGCAATTGTTATCAAGTCAGGTTGACACATGTATTTAATTAGAGAAACCTTTTCTGAGAATCATACAGTTTTGCAACGGGTAAAAATTGATTATAAATGCATTTACTTAATTACATTAAAACAAGTGATGTGATAATCCTCTTAAAAGTTAAAAATCAGTTTTCCTCACCAATTTTTCCTTCTTTAATATTCTCCTCACCGCCACCACCGCCCACCCCATCACCATCGAAACAAATAGTCTCAGTGCCTATTTCACATGGGGGCTCCGGGGGAATCTCAGTTACTGCAGCTGAAGCAGAGTTGAATTCCCTCAGCCGCTTCATTATCCGTTCCATGACGGGAGGATCCACCCTCAATTTCCTCCAATGAGGAAGATTCTCCTTACTTTTCTTTCTAATTGGACGGTACTCTTCTTCCTCTTCCTCCGTTTCCTGCTTATCTTCTTCCATCAATTCAGATATCTTCCTCTTGGCTTTCGCGTCACCTTCCATTTTCGCTGAACCATTTCCAGTGGCCCCTTTCATCTCTCGATTTCCAATTCCAACGTCGTGAAGTACCACAACTGCATGTCGCTTCTTTGTTCCTGTCAAAGTTATTAAATAATAAATTATTAATTCCTGATTCCCATTTATTAAATATTATTAAAATAAAATAAGCCAATTTACCTTTCATGTTCAATGAACCATTCAACCGTTTAACTAGCTTGGTGACACCTTCCTTTGACAACTGCGAATTGTAAACTGAAGACTCAACTTGCTTCCTCGTCTGCTGTTCTACAGATTCAGACTCCGAAATCTTAAAACAAGGCTTGGGACCTCCTGAGGGCCGCATTCGTGGATGCCATTTCCGGGCCCTTGCTGATACATCCCCACGCCCACGCCCTCGTCCTCCTTCTTCCGCAGCAACTGGACAATCAAACGGATTACTTGCCATCCCCATCACCTCCGCAGCTGGAAACTCTGGATGCACCCCATGCCTCTGACAGAGCTTTTCCAGGTTGTACTTTGCATCGTACAGCTCCACCTGTCCTTTTCTCAGCTGTTCCATCGCAGTATTAAGATGCGCAAAGCCACTATTGATATTAGCCTATTAAAACAAGATTCAAAACCATCCAATTAACCATTTCAAATTACACTGTCAATTAACTAACTTTATGACTCTCTAAAAATTATAATTTAAAATCTTACCGCAAGCCGAGTCAGAGTTTCCTTTAATTCATAGTCAACCCCATCTCCACCATCGCCTCCGCCTCCACCTCCACCCCCATTCTGCCCATTATCAACAGGGAAACCTTCCAGATCCTCGTAGTCTGATGACAAGTTTGACACATGCGTGGGCGAAAAAGATCCTTGGTAACCTTCACCATTGCCTCTGTCCCATCCCCCTTCTCCTCCACCACCACCATTGCCATCACTTGGACGTGGCCCTAATCCCCTCATTCGATTCCCCCCTCGACTACCACGGTAACTAGATCCACCCCCACCTCTCCCATTTGTATAACTATCAGTTCCACTCCAGTTGTCCGGCCGACCGGTCATGATCAAATGTTGCACTTGCGGATCTTCAGTGTCCATCTCAAGCAGTTCTACATCCGAATCTTCCCCTTTCCCCTCAATGTCTACCTCCTCCAGGCGACTCTCGTCCTCTCCACTACTACTCCCCAAACTATCCACCGTAATTTTCATTGCGACGATTAAAAATCACGTGGCTTGGATGGAGCTCAACTAAATGCTAATTAAACTAGACTCTTCTTCAACTAAACTAAACAGATATTTGTTGGGTGTTTCAGAACACCGAAAGAAGAATGTTCGAAAACTTTAACTGGACAATTATGTGACTAAATATTACACACTTCTAAATAACCGGCACGTCCACAGACATGAAGCAAAAAATTGACCGATTTAAAAATTGAACTGGAGATCGAGATCCTCCTGCTGCTTTACTGAATGTAAACAAACCCAACAGTGAAAATAGTGAAAAACGTAAGAGAGCTGTGTGCTGTGTGAGCTGTGTGAGTGAACTGATCTAGTACAAGTCTGCGTCTGCTTCGACCGACTCCAGCAAAACTACAGACTAGACTAGAACATGTACTTTTGCTTCTCTGCTTCTTTTTTGCTCGTGTAGTGTAGGCTGTGTGTGTGTGTGTGTGTGTGTAACTTGTGCATGTAGAGGAAGATGATGAGGTCTTTGTTCATTTTTGTGCTGTGCTTGTTTGTATGTATGCTTGTTGGTTTTTCTGTGTACATATTAAATTCATGAAAAATACAAGCCCGCATTATGTTTTTATCAAGGCAAACGTAAAACTGGAGAAATGGACTTGGCTCGATATTATTTTGTGATGGTGGTTGGTGGTGGGCTGGGTGGTGGGTGATGCATGATGATGTCGTGTCTTTTGTGTTTGAAATTGAAACGTTTTGGTTTTTCAGTAGAAATATGTTTTTTGAAAGTACTGATCTTGAGATTGATATGCATAAGTTTTGTATACATAGGTAATAATATGTATTGTGTATGACATCTTTTCTTTTGGTTGGTATTTTTTGCATTTTGCATCTTTCTTGCCTTCTAAGATGCTATTGCGCAATATATAGTGAGACAGGATACACAGGACAAAAGACGATAACAAAAAACCCAAGATTTTGGGGCCGAACGAAGGGGCGCTTCGCTTTGGCTCCAAGAGGTATGCATGCATATAAATTTAATTACTTTGTTTTTGCCATTTTTATCGCTTCCTCCATACTCACCACAGCTATAATAGCTTGTTTTTATGCTTTGTACTTTAATACATCTGAGTATTTTCTGTGCAGCTTAATTTTTCTGTGTCTTATGACAAGTTAATGGAGGAAAAAATTTATATGAAGATTAAAAGGCAATAGAATGCGTCCACTTTTCACCCGTTCCATGCCTTGAGATTATTAGTAAACTAATCTTGATGAAAATTAAGGAAAAAGGAAAAAGTACAAGTTTTAAGAATGATTTATTATTATTTGATTATCATTAAAATGTGTTCATGTTCATTTTCCATGCTCATATGCTTAAATGTACATTACCTGATGCATCTTAAAAAGAAAAAAAACTTATTCAAAAATAAAATGACAAAAAAAAGATATATGTGGACACATTCAATCTTGCCATTAAAAAATTAACTAATTATTATATAGCCATACTTCATAACTTTAAAATTCAAAACCTCCAAAAATCTTACCAAATCCAAAATTAATTCACTAAAATAGAATAAAATTAAAAACAGCAATTTAAATTAAAAGTTCATCATTATCATCACCACCTTTACTTCTTTTCCGTTTCAACCTTTAGCTCATCCTCTGTCTTAAGAAGGTCCATCAATGCAGGTAGATCATTGCGGTGCAATTCCCGATATTTTGGGTTGAGAATTGGCTCCTCACTGTTGACAAAAATTATAAACATATTATTTTTAACCAATTAAAATGTAAACTGAATCATCAAATTGATAAAATCTTCTCTTTTTTTACCTTGCCACAATCTTGGCCATTTTCTTCTCCAGACCCACCCAACCTGGAAAAGCCCTCGCAACCTTGAGCACCTTTTCAGCCAAATCCTTCTTAAAATACGAATCCTTCGCTTGAGTAAGCGCCTTGGCAGCTGCATGTTCCAGAGAAAAAATCCGAAGTCTTTGAGCCATGAGTAAAAGGTCAAAGATCTTCTGAACTTCGTTTTCTTTAGGTAATTCCTCATAGTGAACATACTTGAGTAAAGCATGAACGTTAGAATTATCTTCGTCTGCGATAATCAATCCATATGAAGGTTTTTCCGCGTTTGTTTGGTCCTCTATTTCAACTATATTGCGAAACAAGGCACTTTTACCTAAAAAATAAATAGATAAATTTTTAAAAGATTTTTTTAATTTACACCAAAAATTTTATGCAATATTTTTTTTAATTACAAGTAAAATTACTTACGTTGCCAAATTGATCGGCGAGATGCAAATGAACCTTCAAAGGACGAGACTACCATATCAGAATTATTTCCTCTTTCCAAAAGATTTTGACTACGATCCATCGTGAAGATACGTTGAAACACTGGCCACTTATCTTCAACTATTAAGATAACGCTGCACAGTGCCGACATGGGCTTCGCTTCACGTGTTACCTTACGCTGGAACCTGTCAACGTTGTGTCTAAAGCTGCACGTATGGACCTCCCAGAATTCACGAAGGGCTTTAGTTCCAGCAATTTTGGTATCCAGGCAACTAACCTTGGTACGATCTGGGGCGTCCTGGCCCATGCTCATTTCTAATTATAAAACCAAATTTTTTCAACCAAACCAAATCCATTTAAAAAGGTACTCACAAATTAATTTTTTATGATTTTTTACCTCTTGTAACCAATCCAGCCATAGTGGGTACCCCATGAACACCCAAAAAATTGATTTCCACCAAAAGTTTAACGTTTGCTCCACACACCTTGTAGAGATTGGTCATCAAAGCGCAGTCCCTGATTTGCACCGAGAATTTCCCATTGCCACGTTTTGAAATGAGTTGGATCACGATGCAGGGATCAAATCTAAAAAATAAGGAATTGAATTCATTTAATTCACTATCAAAATAAAATTAAGTATCTAGTTTAAAATTTAATTAAGTTAATTGAGATACTAACGTCTTTGAATCCTTATTGAGTTCAGCCATCAAAGCTGCTTTGCATTTCGCCATCACAGTTGGACTCCAAAACATGACGGGGGAGTTGGCAGCGGTGGAACCCTTCTTCTCCGATACAAGCGCGGTGAAAGAGGAGACAGGAGTTTTTAGAATGGCGGTTTTGGGTGAAAATAGTATATCGGCAGGTCTGGGCTTCCGATCTACTTGTTCGGTGAAAGTAATTGCTAAATTCTTCACAAGCTGGAACCTCATTTTTAAACCTTGAAGAGGAAATTTCCACTTTATAACTTTCAGAAGTTTATAAAAAAAATTAGTTGAGCAAGTAGCAGAAAAAAGTGAGACTTGTAACTTGTGACGTGTAGCCACTTTTGAGGAAAGCGTCTATTTACTTGATTTAAACGACAAGGTTATTGTAGTCTGATTGTTAGGGGTTCACTGCTTCTTCTTTTTGTTGAAAACTGAATTAAACTGTTCACTTGTTCTTTGCCAAATTAAAATAAAAAATTCTAATTTTTTTACGACAGCTCCGCACGCACGTATTGGAATAATTCACACGTATATAATTTTGCTTGTAAAATTATTATGGTGATTTTGATAAGATCAATAAAAAAATATTAATTAACTTTAAAAATCTAATTGCGTTGTTTCGATTAAAAAGTCAACTCTTGAAGCCTTGCTACTGACGTGTTACTGATTACTGATGGTGGGGCATTGTGACTTGTACAATAATTAAGCTTACTCTACGCTGGACTGGAATTGGCAGTGAATCTGGATGCTTAATAGCTGGAGATTTTTAGTACCAGGCACGGGAGTTTACGGACGCTGAAAAATATGAGATGCTGATTCAAGTGCAGTAAATGGAATGCACGCCAACTTATAATTTAGCTTTCGAAATAAACTCTGACGTGGTTCAAGTATATTCTGTAGTATATCCATATGCTACTGTGCATACTTGTCTCCTTCCTGAGATATCTTTCCCGTGCAAATTTTTTTTCTTCATAATTTTTACACCTGTGCAAGTACATTATAAAAAAGTATACACAGTAAAAGTAAAACCTTTTCCTGCCAATTTAACAGTTTACTATGCAATGCAATGCATGGTGATCAATTATGTTGGTTGCTTTTCTAATGCATCTTTGTTTAGTGCAGTGTGACATCTTCTTTGACAGAATTTTTTGCAGTGACAGTACCAAATGCAGTTACCATACTAAATGAGCATTTAAATTTACTATACATATCCGCATATACACCTTGCTTGAAGATATACTTCTTGAATGATTGGAAATATTTATTGGCTTGTCTGTCGTTTTTGCAAACACTAAATTCTGTAGTTATAATATACATTGATTTAATGAGACATGATGGAATGCTGCTGACGTGGCTGAATATTACTACGTGGCTTGACTTGACAGACAACGAGACAACCAAGTGTAGTTTTTATGAAGAAACCGTCTATGCATTTGCACAACGGAATATATGACAAAAAAATCATCATCTTACGCGCACGGTAGCATACAAACCGTATTCGGTGGTATCCATTCCATCCCATCATCAAAGTAAAAAGGAGCAATTATCTTACCAAAAAACAAATATACCATCACCATCATCATCCTCTTGTCTTTTGGATAAAAAGAAGCGTTTTGCATGTTACATTAGCTTAATAGCTGGATTTCAAATTTTACATAAGGAAACATTATAGAATTTTCACCGTCCCCTGCAACAACTCCGATTTTTGAAGCTCAAATTGTTGCAGGTATTTTTGAAAGATGGAAAAAGTAAAATGACGAGGATTGAAAAGTAGATTTTTTGCAAGTACAATATCCTATTTAGCTTGCAAATTTAGTGGGAAAACAAAGTATACCTCTGGTCGGGTCTCGTCCAAAAAATGCTAAACTTTAGCTGTTTTTTTATTCAAGTTAGTGTAGCATTTAGTAAGATGGTTGTAGTTTTGGGGCATTTTGAGACGCTCACAGTTTAGTTGGGTTTTGGCAAAGTAGTTTACCTTTCTTCTGTTCATAAATTGTCAGAAAAAGCGAGACATTTTTAATAAAACATCCAGAAAAACTATTTTCTTCTATTTAATCCTATGTCATCAATTATTTTTAAATTTCAAAGTTGCACGTTGCAACTGCTAATGAATTGAATAAAAACTGTGGTAATATTAATAAGTACATACCATGCATTCATAAATACGGTTACTTTTTAATATGGCTATTTTGATCATTTTCTCTTCAGTGTAATAAAAATGGCTTATTGGCTTGGTAAAAAATGTCCTTGCATCTGAAAGTGCAATCTCAACTAAACAAGTTATTTCCAGAGATTTAAACCATTTCTTATTACTTTTTTATCCCTTTTTTCGTCATGCTGTAATTTGTAATGCAATGCGATGCTTTACAAGTGTTTATTGCCTGCTTGTCTGGAAAAAAGGATTCATTATCCTATACTATAAGCGGTGATGTTGGTGTTACATCGGCATACATAGTATACGTCACAGTTACTGCATACTCTATAAATAAATAGTAAACTCCATGTAAGACAAGAATGCATTACAGCTGACTGCACTTATTGAGAAAAGAAAAGTGCTTATTGCATACACCAAAACTGAACGACCCCATCTCTCTTTACTACTGCTTTTTCCTTGCTACCCATCATCATCATCATCACCGACGTGACCACAGCAGCTGCATTGTATACATGCAATGCACAACAAACACAGCTGTGCAGTAAAAACAAAACTCAGCATCAACATCCGCTCATCCGCTACCTCAACGCATACACGATTTTGCTTGCATACCAGCAAGCAAAATCTACGCATTGAAGAACGGCGGCTTTTTTAATTGCATAAGTGTGCCTCCAACCTCTTTCTCTTTAGTAATCATCAAAAGGGAATTGCAAATACGCCTTCAATTCAAACCAAAAATAGGGATGTACGTGAGTTTGTGAAAAATGAAACTAACTAAATAAATTTATGTTAAATTCTATTAATTTGCATTATAGGACATTGAAATAACTTCACAATGTTTTGTTTACAGATTCATGATCATCCTCCACCTGACCACCATCCGTTGAATGGATCAGTAAGGTACAACAGATCGTATCAGCATTCATTCAACCAGTAACTTATCATGGAAAAATATCAGTAGGTAAGTGAAGTTGTGAATAGTGACAGAATCAATTAATTAAATACTTCTTATGTGCATTATTGGACATTTTAATTATTGAACGCGGCTTTGTTTACAGATTCATAATCACCGTCCACCTGACCATCACCCGTTTAATGGAACAGCAAGGCACATCTGATCGTATCAACATTCATTTCAGCAGTAATTAATCTTGGAAAAATATTATTAGATACACATAGTTGTGAAAAGTGACAGAATTAATTAATTTAACACTCTTAATGTGTATTAAAGGAGATTTCAGTAATTTAAAACCACCTTATTTTACAGATTCATGATCCCCTGCCACCTGACCATCATCCGTTGAATGAAAAAGCAAGGCACATTTGATCGAATCAACATTCATTAAAGCAGCAATTAATCTTGGATAAATATCAGTGTGTACTTGAAGCAGAGGGTGGAAATTACTTCAAAAATGTAATTGAATTACAAATTACCAATTACTTTTCAGAATCAAAAGTAATTCAATTACAAATTACAAATTACTTTTCAAAATTAAATGTAATTCAATTACAAATTACAAATTACTTTTCAAAATTAAATGTATTTCAATTACAAATTACCAATTACATATACGGTCAATAGTTTCTCAATTAAAATCCGATTACTTCATAAAATTCTACTGTATATAGTTTCTTTACAAGGAGTGCACACACTGGTTAAGTTAAAGTAGTTTTCCATCTTGGATAATATTTAATATTGTGTTCTATTAAATGCCCATTTAACCAGTTTGAGTTTGAAACATAAGCACATATGTGTATTTATAATTTGGGATTGATTAAAACATTGTTGTTTAAATAATATGAGCAATGAACATTTACATTAAATGTGCAGTGCACATTAAATTTATGTCATCCGATATAATAAATCTTATCAAATTTAGTGAACCTATGC
>JAQFXM010007530.1:0-11759 GCA_034693345.1 Entomobrya multifasciata
AGTTATACACCTCATATTCCCATAGTGAAGTAAATACAGAATATGCAATATACACTTATGAGGGTTTTGCGGAGAAGACCTAATGTATAATAGTATATTAAAATGAAAACACTGTATATAAAAAATGCTGCGAAAAACATTAATGATGGAAACGTTCATAAAGCCATGATGGTCCAAGCTTTCCCACCTTCACTTTGAAAATGACTTGGGCAATCATTTTGAAATGCTCAAAGCTGTATGCTGGACATCCTTCCTGAAATAACAAACGAAAAAATCCAATTTAGCAACAACTTTATGCATAAACCCACGATCATCATGGTCATTAATTTTCTTAAACACTTACATTCATTGGATTATATCCTTCGCAGAAGCAGGCCTTCAAGCTATAGTTACAAGTACCTGTCCTAGCGCCATGATTACACCGACAGTCCATCACACAAAGCTCGTTGTATCCTTCGCTGGGTTCAAGGCATTGTTGTTCACGAACTGGTAAACCTGCAATATAACCAGTTAAAAGATTTCTTATGTGTCTATATTTTTTGTCAATGTCCCATTGTAGTTTATCTGTTTTATAAAGACTTACGCCGAGTTGGATTGCCGCAATGGCAATTGTAACGGTTTATCCTCGCCGGATCCAAGCAGGCACCCCCATCTGCACCGTGAGACAGTTGACAGTCCTCATAGCAGGAAAAGAAGCCGGAAGTTAGGTTTCGGACAGCAGGAGCAGCACACAGATAGCTCTCGTACCGAGGGCCAAACGCTTGTCCTGCATAAACAGGAAATACAAAAATATAAAATACTAGATAACTTTACCACGAAGCTTAACACAATTAAACTTTAAGTTAATTAGTTTTAAATTAGTTTAAAAAAAATAAAATGGCAGAGAATAACTTTGTATGTACCAAAAACGCTGGATGTTACTGCAGCCAAACTGCAAACAAAGAGCAAAATCTTGAGCATTACAATAGTGTAATATTTTTCAAATATAAAACTGTGTTACTTCCGTCAACTCTGAGAGTTTCTATCGAAGTTGTCGCTGAAATGCAAATTATCTCTCTTTTTATCCTTCTGAATTTTTTAAAAGATTAAATCGTATTACTCTAAATACATATTGGCAGCATATTAACATCCAGTCCTAAATGTTGCATGCATTTTTAAGGCTGTTAAAAAGTAGTTGATGGGAAAGGCTATTCAGCTATTGTTAGGTAGTTAGTTCAAAACAGTAGCACATTGGTACAAGAAATGTATAACTGTCATTTTAGTGCTGAAAGTATTTTACTGGAAAAGAGATTTCTTTTTTAGCTGGAACAAAGGAAAGTTCAAGGGCAACAAAACTTTCATTTTCATGCGAAGATCCGATTGATGTATAATATAATGATGAATGACGAGCAACAGAAAAGAGAAATCGATGGGGTGGGTCTGGGTATCGACTTCAAAACAAGAACGCTTTTTTTGTAATTTTTTTTAGCTATTCATTAAGTTTCTCTGTCAGAGATAAAAAAATTCTTCAAGATGTGATGAATAGAGATAAAAGGATAAAACCAATTTTCATAATGCCATATTATATCCAAATATGCATGCCTTTTGTGGGTTCCGCGTTCCTTGTTCCTTGTTGTGATTGTGAAACAAAAACAAGCAAGCAGAATTGCTAGAAGATGTATGTGGTATGTGGTATACAAAATGGTGTATGTATTATGTATCATATCTTCGCATAGAGAAATATTCATGCGCGCCATCTGAGACGGGACTCTCCTTTTTTCATCTGGTGTTTTCTCCCCATTTGTTTTGATTACTTGTTTGATGTTTGGGTGTTTTAAGAATGCAAAGTTGATAATCTAAATCTGAGTGCACAGTGCACATAATTTTTATCGTGGGTGTATTTATGTAATGAAAAATTAAATAGTGGAATCGGAATGCTCAAAGTTCTGTTAGTAATTATAAAGCTACAAGGAGTATACATATTTTGAAGATCGGCTTGTTGTCATTTTTAATCATAAGCGAGTATACCACACCACAGTAATTGATTGATGAAGATAACCACAAACACACAACTCTAGTCTACACAGCCAACCTTTAGTTCTTATCACATCAGATACTTATGTACGATATAACTATCATACGAAAGTAAACTACTCGTTTTATGATTTAATTAATTGGTCTGTAACGAGTAAATTAGTGTCGAAAGTGGTGGCAGTGGCAGACAAAAGAACTTAAAAGACAAATAATTTACAGGTTGTTAAAACAGTAATGCTGTAAAAGTTTGTGTGAAAATGGCACCAGCAGTAAGTAAATTAGACACTTTGCCGTTTAATTGCTATGAAATCGGCCATACATGGACACCATCATGTACACAAGCTAGTTGTGATCTGGGCTATTCCAGCTTCAAAGAGGGATTCAAAATATATGCAACATGTTACCTGGTATGATGATGTTAAATTCATTGAATTTGTTGAAATTAACTTGTCAAGTTTTTTTCGATTTAAATTTCATTTATGTGATGTATATTTGAATAGATGTCAATGGTAGCTAGTCAAAGATTCCCGAAAACACCGGAAGAAGTTTGGAAAGCTGTCAAAGACGTTCTTCGCTCATCATCATTCCTTAGTGTAAATGGTTTTGGGTTCATTTTCTTCCTTTGTCAATTACGGCGACTCAAAGGAAACTTTAATTATTTCACTTTGGGATTTGTTCCTTCCGTTTTGGGATGCTACTGTGCCATTTTAGTGGAGAAAAAGCAGCGACGACCACTGCTGGCCTTGTATGTTGCCAATGTGGCGTCGGAAACGCTTTTCAGGATGTTGCGAGCCAGGTATAAAGCTATTTATGTATGGATGGAAGGGGATTTGACATGAAACTTAAAATGTTTACTAATTATTCCTCTTTGCCCAAATATCAAGGGGGATTGTCCAAGACATCAAACATTTTGACTTGCTCATGTTCTGCTCATCCATGATAACCCTGTTGTATTACATGAAGAAGGGAAATAGAAGAAGCGATTTTGTTGACACCATCTTGCTGTAAGATTGTAATTAAATGTTCCAAACTAAATGATAATTGTTACAAAGTATTGATTTTAAAATGCTACTCTTTTGACAGTAAAATATTTGGATCAGAAGAATTCACGAAAAAGGGTACAATCACAAGTGGGGACTTGGGTGGGAGTGGTGAGTCTCAAAATGTCTCAAATCCGGAATTCAGAAGTCGACGCATATCTGGTGGAGTACCACTAGGTCATGGGGAAGCCGTGGAAGCTGTGGATTTGGAACCGAATCGAAGACGTCGCCCCCGAGATGAGAGTTATCGGGCAAGATTCATCAGATTCGTTTTGTGGATGCATCGTTCAGTAGAAGATATAGCATGTCACTTGGAAAGAATGGTGACGGCAGTTTATGAAGGTCAAACACACGAAAAATGCCCACACAAAGATCCCTGCTTTGATTATTGGCTTAAAGGATTTGTCTCAAGATTTCTATCTGGATTCGCGATTCAAGCTGCTGTTCAGACAGCAAATTTTGTGAAAAATGTACTAATTCCTCGAAAGAGGGCACCTAAACTGGATAAAACGGGAGCCCTATTGAGTAACTCTTTATTGTTCCCTTGCATAAAATCTGGTCTTGGATTGAGTGCGATGTGCTTGGCGTTCAGGCTGTTTTCCTGCTCATTTCGCTGGCTTCAAGGGACCGATGAACCTATAAATGCTGCGGCGTCAGGAATAATGGCGTCGGCTTTGGGATTCTTTCTCCTCAAGCCTCCGGCATCCGCAGGGCTCTATCTCTTCTTCAAAGCAGCTGAAAAACTTGTTTCAGATTCTCATGAGTAAGTGAAATATACTAAATTGTAGTTTTTAACTAATTTATTGGCCACTTAACTTATTTAACGGGCTATTTTCTCTACCTGTTGTTCCACAGGAGAAACAATTGGAAAATAATTACATTTCTGGACAAAATTTACGGTGGCGGTTGGTGTATCCTCTATGCCATTTCTACAGCACTACTTTTCCACTGCGGAATAATGGAACCACAAAATTTGAAGCCCTCTTATTACAACTTTCTAACACGTGTCACTGGACGGAAATTGTTTGATATTAATAGGCACCTTATGACAGCATATTACGTTCATAGTAATGTCCTTATGAAAGATTTCTGGCCCAAGTTGAACGAGAAGTTTCTCTCTGAAGAAATGAAATCTGTAGTGAAGATGCGAGAAGCATCGGGGAAAGGAAACGAGTTGATAAGAGAAATAGTGTTAAAGTTTGTATCTGGTGCTTGAATTCGAACTTAACATAGTCAGGTCCAAAAATGTTAGTTGTGGCTAAAGAATAGTGATGTGAGTGTGTTCATAATATGTATGTAAATGTACGTATTTTTAACTCTTACAAGGAACACTACCCAAGTGTGAGTTGCATAGAACAAAACGAAATGTCGATTTTAGGACAACTTTTAGCGTAGATTAAGATTCCGGTGACAATTCGCTGTAAAAATAAAATTTAGGTGTTTCATGGTTACTTAGCTTATACCGGTTCCTCATAAATTTTCTTTATAGTAGACATATTCGAGCCAAATAGACACTCGGTGGCAATTCCATATTGGCTTGTCGCTTACAATTTACTCCCAGAAACATAGTATTAGCCTATTTATGTGCAAAAATTCTTATTTGATGCATGTACCCGACCGAAAAACTAAAGAAGCGATGGATCTCCATTAAATAAGGGAGTAAGTACAGCGATAAAGTAAAATCTGTCTATTGTTTTTACAGCAAAATGTCATTGGAATCTTAATCTACGTTAAAAATTGTCCTAGAATCGATGTTTCGTTTTGTTCTATGTAACTCACACTTGGGTAGTGTTCCTTGTTAGCTAAAGAAATGTAATGTACGTATGAATGATGATATAATTTATGCCAGAGTTCGCTACAAACAATTTTAATACTTTTGCATTTAAAAAGTACGTGCGTGTACAAGACAAACATTTAAGCTCCTAGTCTATCTAACGAAAAAGACATTTTGCAGCGATTTTACGAGTTTGTTGTAGCTAGTCAAATTACCAAAAAATGTAGTCAATATTACGCATGTTTACAAATATCTGTTGATTTTTAATTTTATCTCAAAATATGACATATGATAATGTCCGGAATTCTTTGTGACTTGACTATTAACCCGAAGTAAGTTCTTTAAAATACCTGTGTTATCAATACTTATCGCTAGTTTTGTGAATAGTTTACATTTAATTATTGCTAATTAGTATAGTACCATGATAATGTTTTTTTACCGAATAAACCCGTTTCTTTAACCGCGCTTTCATTGAATTTGTAAAATAAAGACGTATAAATTTCATTTTAAGGAAATAGTACATAGTTGTTTCACGAATTATTGAATTTCTCGTGACAGTTGTTTCTTGTAATCCGGATTTTGTGTTGTGAGGTATGATGCAACAAAATCTAAAAGATCAATCTGTCATTAGTAATTGATTTTTACACGTAATTTGTGATCTTTAAGCTTATTCTGAGATGCATAAATTATTCACACTCATCAAGCCATAGTCATCATCATGCTAAACAGTTTTATTCCACGTACATTGTACCTATGTTTTGATTTATGAAAGAGAATGCATAGTTGTTTGACAAGAAAGTTGACTTTGGATAATGACTGGGGATGACTCATCGTTGTGTAAGAACCAGGATGATGATAAGGCTCTGTAAGAATAAATATCTGCCATGTACATATATGCTATGCAATAAATAGTAAAACAAAACATTACAACTTGATCAACATACAGTGTTCACTTTTTTGAAAGATCTTCCAAAGAAATTGAGTATTCAACTCGTTCAATTGTTAAATCCGTTAAACTGTCTTCGAAATGTTCGGTTCTAGTTTCGTACTCAGTTTTCTCATATTATTTTACATTCTATTGATTTCTAAATGGGTGAATCCATTTCCATTCATAACCGAAGCAAACATCACATTTGACTTTAATGAAACTTGTGAGCCACAAATATAGCTTTTGGTATTTTATTCTAAAAGGTTTATTGAAACATTAAGCTATATTGAATTCAAATTAAACGATTTCTTCCAGCAACTCATCAATACAAAGATAACGAAGCCAACTATTTCAGCAAGACAAGATGTGGACGTTCTCTCATAGCTGCACCAACTGCAAAATTTTATTTGTACGCAAATGAAAGGTTTGTTTGTGTAACTTATGTACTTACATTATATTAGAAAATTAAAGCGAAACAAAGATTGTACCTAAATTGAAGTCGCATAAAAATGCCAAATCACAAGCTGTCATTTTTCAGTTAGATTGATACATTCAATGACCTTATTTTTAGCAACCCCGACGAAAGCAAGGTTATCAATTTGGGTGATATCAAATCTCTTCATGATTCAGGATATAGGAAAAATGGCATATGGAAAGTATTAATTCATGGATTTCTTCAACACAAAGACGCTTTTTTCCCTAGAGCGGTCAAAGATGGTAAACAAAAACAATTTAAAGTCAAATGCATAATATGAACATATTTTAAGAATCTATTTTCTTCAATTGTTTTTTGTTTTTCATTTTACTTTCAAATCTTTCCAAACAGCTTATATGAAGCGAATGACCACTCTTCCAAAAACGCAACGCTACAACATTCTGGTTGTCGACTGGGGCAATAAGAACTGTTCTTCCATCTCCTCTCGAGTATCTGAACTGCTCAGCTACAACAACTACGCCGATTGCACTACTAATGTAGCGTTAGAGGTTGCTCGTATGCTTGTCTTCCTCCACAAAAATAATGCCATCAACAATACCGGAAATGTTCACATCGTTGGATTTTCTTTAGGCGCTCATGTAGCTGGTCAAGCTGGAAGAAATGTTACAGATATTACTGGCGAAAAAATTGGAAGAATAACTGGTGCGAACTGGAGAGGAGTCAAAAATAAATTCTTCCATCCATATTTAATGAAGTACTTCTCAAAAAACCACAATACCTTGAAACTTTTATTGGTAATTGGTAGGTTTAGACCCAGCGGGTCCCTCTTCACCGTGGTGGGAGATTTTTCCAAAGCATCATCTTGACCTCGGTCCGCTGGACGCTGATTTTGTTGACGTCATTCATACAAGTGGGCTTCTCGGCACGGCTAGGAGAATGGGGCATGTTGACTTTTATCTAAATGGAGGAAAGGATCAGCCTGGTTGCATTCCTGATCCAGCAGATTTTTTAATTAATGACTTTCTTCGTGAGTTTTATATGCTGTCATTAACAAGAAATAAAATTATTAATTAAAAATTACAAGATGGAATTCGTATATTTTATGTTAAAACGATATATTATCTATTTTTGGGTTTTTTAATTTAGAAATTTGCAGTCATAATTTTGCTGTAGATGTGTTTTCTAAGTCCATTCTGGACAATTCCAGAAAAGGGTGTGCCTGTGGACCGTACTCGCAATGGAATTATTTGAAGTATTTGGTTGGTTGGTGCACGTGTCAGGATCAGGCTGTGGTGGGGGAATTTATTAATCCTCGATTGTAAGTTTATGATTATCTTTTAAAACATTTTTTTGTATTTTGTATATCCCAACTATCTTGCTTTGTATGAAAATATACAAACCAGTGAACTTTCCTTTTATATGAAACTTATCAATATTTGACGGGATTTGGATTTTTAATCAATTTTTAGTAGCGCCGGAGAATACTTTGCTAATACTCCGTTTGAAGAGGTCAACTGGAGAAAATATATGAAAGCATTGAATGAGTCGCAGTTAAAGCAATCAGATTCCAGAGTGCTGGCCTTGCTAGAAGTTTTATGTATAATTTAATTATCGTATTTTGTTGATAGATATTTACTTCAGGGTTGATCGAAAAACTGAAAGAAGCAACGAGATATTTTGGCCAGTAGATTAGTTAACTTTAAAACTTTGTATTTTCTATCTAATTTTGTAAACTCATCATTGCAACGAAATAAATCTATCTGTTTTGTAGTTTTAGCAAATACAGCATGTAATTTTCATGTGATTCTATCTTTAATTATATATCTTGACTAAACATCTTTGATCAACTAGAATTACATGAAGAAGTGTACTAAATAAAAGTATTACAACCACTGCATAAATAACAGTTTGTATTCAACTCTTCTCCAGATAGGGCTGTTAAAAAATTAACTAATTAGTTTCATCGGTGAAATGGAATTACCTAAAAAGCCAGTTTACCTGGCAGGAGTTTTAATTGCATTTCTTGCACTTTCCATTAACATGGCTTACTGCAACAGACATAATAGCGTTGAGCACGGCTATCGTTTCCGTTCCAATCGACCTACCCCACTCTTAAGGCTCTGTGGTAAACTATTACATTTAATTAAAATTTTATCCATGATCTTTTCCAAAAACAGTTGAAGTAAAGTTAGAACATTATTGTTGTTCATTTTTACTTTGTTTGTATGCATTTCGTATGTTTATTTTTAATTTACTCTTTTACATGAATGCCTCCACGTCAGATGCTAGTCGTGAGTCAACCGAAGAATGTTCCGATTCCGATCAGCTTGGTCAAGCGAAACGGCCAAAGTTCTTGCTCTTCAAAAAGAACAATGTCACGGGCAAAGAAGAATATATCCGACTATCCCCAAATGACGCTGCCTTAATCGAAAGAGATGCAAGTCCTTACAAGGGAGCTGTATGGAAAATATTGATCCACGGATTCTTAAACAATGCGCACATAAGCTTTCCAGTGAACGTTAGAGATGGTAATGTAACAAAAGTGTTTTCATGAAAAAAGACGTAGATCTTTTAAGAAAACAAGGTTTTTTGGAGGAGACAAACATTTCCATGTCCTTTGAATATTAATGAAGATTTAATAATACATATTTTTATGCTCATGTTTATGCAATAGCCTACATGGAAAAAATGAAGAGAACCAACGAACGTGTCAAGTATAATATTTTGGTAGTTGACTGGGGTGAACTTGCCTGTGCCTCCGTTTCTGGTGTTAAGGATTATCTTTATGATTACGCTGCCAAAAATACTGCGGCCGTTGGTAGATATTTAGCTGAATTTATTGTCTTTTTGCACAACAACAAGTTTATGGACTTAACTACTGATGCGCATATAATTGGGCATAGTCTGGGGTCCCATGTTGCCGGGCGTGCAGGTCGCAATGTGCTTGATTTGACTGGTAAAACAGTTCGTCGTATTACAGGTGTGAAACTTAAATTAATTAGACCATCAAACCAACCAAGTATGCTTCTATGTCGAATGTGCTTTTTCTATGAATTCATGCAGGATTGGATCCCGCAGGTCCTGCCTTTTGGGCTTGGAGATATTTACCTTCTTGGGTTTTACCAGAAAGACGCCTTCATCGAGGGGATACCCAATTTCTAGATGTTTATCACACTAGCAAATTTTTCGGCAGTTTTGAGCAGATGGGAGACATTGATTTTTGGGTTAACGGTGGAAAAAGTCAGCCAAGTTGTGTTCCACGGTATCTTAGCTGGTTTACTTCGACAGATGTTACGCGTAAGCGATAATACTACAAGTCATCAATGTAATTACACTATTTTCAATTTCCATCATAATAAAAATTCCTTGTTCATTTACCACAGAGGCTTGCAGTCACAACTATGCTACATTCCTGTACGCCAAAACTATCAATGACAATTCAGTGCATGGGTGCATGTGTCCTTCTATACGGTCTTATGAATGGGGCTCCTGTAAATGTGCGAAGAAAGCAGTTTTTGGGGAATACGTAGACAAGTAAGTTGGTCTTCCAAGGTTTTTTAGAAGTGTTACTAATCTGACTTTATTTCTACTTATCACTCTTGATTTGATGTTACATCGAATCATATGAATCATCGTCACGAATCATCAATTCGATGACGAATCATACATTCCTCTATGCCTATATATCACTTATTTATTCTATTGTAGCTCAACTGTCACAACAGGAAACTACTACGTTACAACTGCTCGAGACGATTCTGACGTGGCTCTGCTCAATAGTTTTAAAAATTTCACTGTCAGTGGTTTCGTGAATGAGCTGAAAAGCATGATTTGCGATGATTGGATTCCTGGAGATGACTAGAGTCCACTGCTTTCCATTTTAATATCATTTGTATCGATAAAATCCTTTCATTAAACTTTGGATCAATCTTAGTTTGCCCCAGCAAACTCTGTTGATAGTTTCAAATAACATTCATAGTCACCTAAAACTTTCCAAATCATGCATAATTTTTTTTGTAGTTCTCTAGCATCACGCTGCTGACTAGTGTACTCAATAATTTTAAAAGTTGGTTCCTAGAAAGAAGAAACAAGCGGAACAAATTCCAGTTCATAAAGTCTAATCAGTAATTCATGGAGTGTAATGGAAAATAGCATTTTTATGTACAGCTTTTGCTCGCTCGTCTACGATCTCCCTTGTCCCCTTAGATCATCAACACTATTATCGCTATTTATGCTTGACTAAACATGGCACTACATGAACTTTTCTAGTTTTGATGTTCTACATGCTAAGAAACTGTACACATGAAAAATATATTAGAACATTACATTACATGTTGCAGACATGTGTAACTATAAAACTTGGCTTAGCACACTTCTCCAAAAAATGTTTGAAGATACTTTGTCCCAAAAACAACTTTAAATAGGGATATTTATGTAAGTTTCTCACAAAAAGTACCTTAAGGGACGATAACCCGACATAAAAGAAAAACTATTTTCTTATTTTTTCATTTCCATCATATTTACTCTTCGTCTTTTTTCAACAGCGAAGCAATCCAGTCCGAATGAAGGTCACATCACTCATCTGTATGCATTTTTTATTATGTTTCATGTTCTCTTTTCTCTTTACAAATCTTCAGTTACGTTTAAAAAACACTAACCCCATTGTACTTTACACACCACAAAACAACATCCCATCAGTTTCAACTTCACTTTAAGTCATTGTCACTGCATATCGCGGAACATTGCAAATGGCTCTATTTTCTTTCTCGTGAAAGCGAAAATTTGTCCATTTTCTTTATACGACTGTTATGGCATGCAGCATGTATGGCCATCATCTTATTCTTAACAACGTCATCACCACCACCAACCATCACAACACCATATCGAATATTGTGATTCTAAAGAGGTTTTGTATTACATGCTTCAAAACACACATCGAGGGACTACAGGCCATGTTCCTGTTTGTCTTCCTGTCATGTTATTTGTGAATGATGGATTAGGAGAAAGCATGTGTGACAGCAGGGACCCTTCACAAAAAACAATATTTCATAACATAACTACAAGAGAGCTACCTACAAAAAACTCTTACAGAACGTTGAGAACTATTTTTATCTTTTTCCGTATCTTTTGTAAAAAGTAAATATTGCAATTTCTGTTTTATCAATAGACATGAGTCATATGAACGCATACAATGGACTTGCTGTGTACTTTCCACTACATCACGTAGCATAAAATCTATTCTCTATATTTACATTGAAATACTTCTTGGCATGAGGACAACAACGTGAGCTGATTGGAAGATGGGGAAATGGATATGGAGATAAAACAAGAATTCTATTATCCGTTCGGTTTATGCATGCATTGTTTCAATTATTTACACAACACAAACGATAAATAATGCCGCATTGTTCTTGAGTGCTTATACGCTTATTTTTTGCAGTTAGCATGATAGGTAGTGGTTGTGTGCATGTGCATAACCAAACTTCATCACGAATTAATATGTTGCGAAACTAAATCCAATGTAAGTTCTATGAATCATTATTGGTTGTCGATTTTCTTGTCAAACTT
>JAQFXM010007531.1:0-11756 GCA_034693345.1 Entomobrya multifasciata
AAGCAAACATCCATGCCCAAAAGTTGACAGAAAATATCAAAACTCGGAGACCTAATTGCCAAAGCCAAGTTAAAATAGTTTAACTCACGTTTTGAGCATTCAGACAAAATCCAGTATCCAGTCATGGAAGGCTTACATGGGTTATTCCAATGCAAGACGAATAAGTTTGTTACCATTGAAGCAAAAGTAAATGGGGTGACAGCGTAAGCAAACAGGAGATCTAAGTAATCTCTTGTTTTTAGCCTGCTTTGATACCAATGCTTAGGAGTCTTGTAGCCTTGAGTTTGTAGTTTCAGAAGAAATTTCAAAACGCTGTTAACATATTGGCATATTTTCGGTCCTTGAATACGACATACTTGGAGGTGAATGTGAGGAATTGCTATATGTACAACGCAAATTCCATAGAGCAGCTTATCACCTAAATTAGACGACCTGTCAAAATACAAACAGCCTTGTACTATTATTAGAATAGTTAGAAATGCGTGAACGAAGCACCTTCGGGTCAGCTTCTTGTATGCAATGGTATATTCGTCAACCAATTTAAGACTCAATGATTTCGGGTCCCAAAAGAATGCTACACTTCTTAAGCTACCTGCTATTCGGCAGTTTAAGGAAAATAGATCTGTATGACTTATAGAATAGAATTTTACATATTCAGTATAGAATTTTCAGAGGTAAATAAATGTTTTCTTAGTTTAGTATTCAAAATTTATAATCAGCGTTGCTACAAAGCTTTGACTCCACAAATAGTTATGTGGGTATGTGAGTTTTATGCTGGAAATAGACATTATTGCGAGTTACGTAGTAAATCGTTCACTGACCAATAATTCCTCGGCTTCTGTCATAATGAATGTTCATACAAATCTACGGTTATTATGTGTCAAACATGGCTAAGAAAAATACTGTTAAGCCATTTACTTGACATGTTAGGAAAGATCTGTAAAGCTATTGCCAGTTAAATAAAACATATTTATTCTAAAAATATTTCATGACTGCGTAGTGCTGTCAACATTTTCCCTTGGACAGCCAAATTAAAGACAAATACCAAACTTTTAGGTTGCGCCTTTTGTTTTAATAATGTAGACTAATATCCTCAAGATCGTAATCTTATAATTTGATGTCTAACTTTTGATGTAATGATAATTAAAAATTCAGTCATGTTAGAACTAGGAACCATGCATTAATAATTGCCACAAAACTACTACATCGCAAAAAAATGTCAATATTATCTTAACGATACTATATATTGTAAAGCCAAGTATATGAATTTGGATTTTTCGGCGGCTTTATCCGTCATATAATTTTGAAATATTGGATTGTGTATTGATTTTGAAAAGCATTGTATTGAAATAATAAGAAATCAATTTCGTAATTAAGTAATTATTTGTTTTATAACATGTGTGATTGGAACTACCTGAAATTTGATAACTTTCATGCACATTACTTGAAATCGATTAAGATTTGTACTCTCTTTTCATGTTTTTATTAAAAGCTACATATATATCGCCTTAAGATAAAAACCTTTCGACTAGCATATTATGCTTTTCTTTGTTATATTATTTGAGCTTTACATCAAAATTTAAGTAAATCTAAAATAATCATGCTTCCAAGTTTTTAAATTGCAATTTTTGATCACATTTTTCATAAACCTTAACCTTCATGCAAATAGACAAAAATTTAATCATGTTATAGTCTCAATACTAAACTTTTATTTAACAAATCTACTTGAACAACTGTGAACGTTGGTAGCACAAAACCAGAATTGGTAGAATTTTCAAATCTAATGTGCTCAATTTTTCTATAATAACTTTAACGTATTTTTTTCCTTATTCAGAAGTTGTGTCATATTTACTACTTTTATTTGCCGAAAATAAGGAAAGTAAAATATTCTGGTCGAGTACCTTGGAAATTATTTACTTACCTGATATTTTTTGACATTTGACAAGCTTAAGTCAAGTATTTTATTCATTTGTTCAATTTATGATTTATTGTAGTCCAAATAAATTATATACACCATATATTAACAATGCTCCATGCCCTAAAAGTGAGTAATGGATATTTTTGAAACTAAAGTTTTAAGTAGAAAATGCTATAACATTAAATGAACAAATTAAAAACTGTTGGAAATAAAACGGGCAACGCCTAAACAATATAATTTTAATAAACTAACCCCTTCAATCAAAATATGTTTCAGAACTGAAATATTTTCCAGTATAAAAACACTCACACAAATTGTATGGCCTGCCGTCATCATTATAAATACCGAAATCATATTTGTAGTCAGTGAAAGTTTAAGGTCATGTCTATTCTTCGCTGGTACATTACCATTGCTTTTTATAAGATCTGTTTTACGTTTTCGTAGTTGAAAGGTATCCTTTAAATCTTTTATTCCTTTCCAGTGAAATACAATTCCTGACGTAAAAAGCGGCTTAAATCGTTGCTCAATCCAAAATTCCTCCCAATACCAGAAGTGCCACCCTTTATTAAACGGAAGTAAATTTTGTTTGCTTTGAGAAATTATTACGCTCTCATTATATTGTAAGTCCACTTCTATTTGTTTCTCAAACTTGTCTAACGTATCAGACCAATCCATTACTGCAGATTTGGAACATTTTTGGACCATAAGGTCATAATGAGATATTTCATCATTAACTGGAACTACTTTTCCCGTTTCCGCAATTTTGTCTAAAAGCTCCATTGTCTTCGACTCGTTACCTAGCCTATTATCACTCTTGGAATCAAACAGATAACTGAATTTTGATTTACTAATAAATTCACAATACTGTATACTCTTGGAAAGTTTTGAAAAAATGCAATTCTTCATGTTACTAATTGTGGATTGTTTATCGTAATATATATTGGACAAGGCCAGAATTTCAAACTTTCTAGAAACTATGTCGTCCCAATCGTTGAAATAAATGGTTCTGCGGGCAGCCATTAATTCGGATACACTATCGCCTACATAAAAATAGCTGATAAATATGGCAACATATGTCCACATCTTAACATAAAGTGTAAATCTTTCATTTCTGTACTCGTCACCCTGATAAAACAAAAGTCTAGCTACCGCAGTAATTGACTTTGCTACCCGATAGCACTTTAACTGAACGCTGTCATGTATTCCGTTAATTTGTATAAAATGATGTCTGTAATACATATATACTATAAGAACTATAGTACCCAAATATAATATCCATGTTGGTAAATCAAACGAAGAAAGAAAACCCTTAAAAGAAATTCGAGTTGGGACGTATCCACCATCACAAGTTAAGAATTGTAGAAAAACTTGGTGTGTAATTAATTCTGGAGTAATTGATACTTCGAAAAATACTATAGGGTTAAACATTTCCTCAATAATGGCGTCTTCCAGATCTTTTATTCGTAAAGATACGTTTGCTAGGCCAATAGCTGCAAATAAATATGAGACGTTGACGCTGTATGTAGAAAGGCTATCAAAACTGAGCAATTCGCTACTAATATCGAATGACTGAATAATTCCAACCGGAACAGCAATTTTTCTGGTCATTTTCCAGAAAAGATCCCCATTGAGAATATTACTAATGTTTTCCCCAAACCTCAGTTTGATCCAATTATTTCCTGAATTTCGGGAACAATAGCGACAATAACCATGCCATATTGCTTTCGATGAAATATTGGAATTTTGGCATGTTTGATTGAGTTGCCTGTTTACTTTTTCATTACAGAAATTGGAAAAATTTCCAGGAATCTCAATAAATATCTTTTTAGATGGGACAATATCCCGAGACTTGTAATAACTATTCGATATGTCGTCAAAAATAATACTAGCCAGATTACTGGTTGGACTCCCATCTGATATTAGGATATTCAAATGACTTTGCCCTACAAAACTAGTTGGTCGAACAAGCTGAGAACTGCTGTAGTACAAGGTGTTCAAGAAATAAGCAATATTGATTTCCTCAAAGAAATCTGTCCACCAATCGTAAATGTCCGTGCTTCGTAAACTTGGGAATGGAAAAATGTACACATGAAATATGTTAGTGAATCGGAATGACTGTAATGATTGCCTAAGAAGGTGATCATGAAATAATTCGGTAGTACCAGTAGGAAAGGTTTCGGCTGTTGGACAACCTGGAGAGCTTATAACTGTTGGAGAAGGCAGTAGAGGTAAATTACAGAAATTGATATTAATAAGGTGAAATACAGAGGAAACATGAAATGCAATTTTAAACGGCCTTAAAATAATTTCTAAATTAGATGGCGTAATGCATGTTAAAGAATGTGTAGTGGGATTTGAATTTTCCATGATGACTTAAATGACGTTTTAACGAGTTTAAGAAAGTGTGCTATAACTTGTTAAATGAGAACTTTTATTTGAAAAATGTATTGATTTTGAAAAGCATTGTATTTGAAATAATAAGAAATCAATTTCGTAATTAAGTAATTAATTGTGTTATAACATGTGTGATGGGAACTACCTAAAATTTTATAACTTTCATGCGCATTACTTGAAATCGATTAAGATTGTTACTCTATTTTTATGTTTTAATTAAAAGGTACATATATATAGCCTTAAGATAAAAACCTTTCGGCTAGCATATTATGCTTTTCTTTGTTATATTATTTTACACTCGTAGACACGTGTTATAAAAATGGTCTTGAAATGAATATGAATTATTTATGAGGTTCAATTATATTCCAGCCACCGATCAAACTTACGTCTGCTCGTTAGGGTAAAAAATCTGGTGCTTAATAACAGAATTATTTTCATTGCACAAACATGCAGGATATAGACATGCAGTGACATTTAAATGTGTGCATATTCATTTCTTTTAAAAAAATTATCGATAGTTCATTTTTCAATGAGCCAGAATTTATTTGGAGAATAAAACTTTGTAGTAATCTTGAGTATGAATGTGAGAAAGTAGAAATCGTTGTAGCTGATGATTTCCATATATTTAGCAGAATATTTATTCTGTTAATTAGACTAGAGTAATAGCTTTTCTACTTTCACTTTCTCATATCCAATATATGAATAAGGAAATCATACTTTATTTGATGTTTCCAATTTTTTAATTCGTCACATACGATGTATTCAGCCCTAACAAGTTTTGGATACACAACTCTACTAATAAAGAAATATTAACTTTATCACCAGGCGCATAAGCGATTTTTTTATTTTATAAACTAACTTAAAATCAAGTTCATCATTGTTTATAAAATATTGCCGAAAAATAAACCAGGAAAATTTTAAACCTTTGTCAACTTTAGTACACTTTTGTTTGCCAAATCGTGCATGCATAGCTAAGTATTTATTTATTTTACTTCGACTTTGTTGATTTGATGATCGTATTATTAATTGTTAACTTTGTATTTTCGGAGAATGTGTTTATATAATTATACATATGAGTATGTTAGGCCAGTAAATTGTTTTGACCAGAGTTTATAAAGAAATAAAAAATCGAGTGAGCTAAACTATCTGTTTACTTAACATAGGGTTAAATAATGTTGGGTATTCCAATGCACTTTACGATTATTCACACTACTTTGTTTTATTTATTATTACAATAAGAAAAACATTTTTTCAGCTAAAGCAAAACATTGCTTATCAATAGTTGAGTAAATAATTTTTATAAAGTTGATTATACTCTGAGGAATTTCAGTATTGTCAATTGAATTCATTAGGAGCGTTTTTACCATTTAAAGTTATAGCATCTTATATACGGAAAGTTTCATTAGCTCCTCAATTTATGTAAATATACTATGGTATATTTTTGAACCCATTTAATTCAAATATTTTGGAATATTTGAAAATTTTAAGTAAAATTTTAATCAGTTATTGCTTATCCATTTCCCCCTCACATTTATTTGATAAAAGTCCACTTATAAGCACAGCTAAAAATTCTCTCAGACTGAAAACAGTGCCAAATATCACTTATCGGACAGTTTCTGGGAATAAGAAGTATGAGCTAACAATCCCAGAACTATCTTTGATTAAACGGGACGTGTCATTTCACAAACATTGATTTAAGTATTTATAAAATAACATATTATTTTATGCAAAGTAAACTTATGGAGTCGATAACAACATAAACACATGAATGTGAGCGAGTATATTTTGAAGTGTTGTTCATAATTTCGATATTAATCTAATCTGCTTCAAATTCCACTCTCTCGAATATTGGAAAACGGTTTCATTGACATAAATATTGAAAACAAACATATCTGTATCCATGTAGGCTATGACCGTATTTATTGTTTGCGTACGTTATCTCAAACATTTTATGTATTTACGTGAGCATGTTTTCTTGTTAGATGAGTAATTCAAACAAACATTATTTTCACTATAAATACCTACTTCTTTCTTTAGCTATCTACCTAGTCTTTACTAAAGTTTTGTGCAGTTAGCAGAAAAAGTTTCACACGCCAAACCATTATATTCAAAATGCAAGGCCTCCAACTTATTCAAGAAGAACTACAAGAAGTAACTGACTGTAATGAAGAGTTTGTTAAAGTTTTGCAGGATTTTGGTGCTTTGGGAATAAACGATGTTACAGAACTAAACACAAGGGTATGTAATTTAATTGCAACTATATTTTCACTTTAATTTAATTTTTGCAGTGATTTCCTAAATGTCTAATATTTTGTTCATATCTTTATAAGCAATTATATGACTCAATTTTGAGTAACTTCCTGTGTTTTTTTCAGAGAGAACGATATGGGCCACAAGAGCAAACACACCGACTTTATCAGATTCTTCTGACGAGAGACCATGACACCGTAAAGAGCATTCTTATACACGCATACAGCAAGACAAACCAAATGGCAGCAGTGAAGTTGCTAATTAGTGGCAAAACCTCCAAAAATCAAAAGTATACAAATCCCAAGACCGCATCCCATTCGATCTCACGAAAACGAATCCAAACTATTACAGAAGAACAAAAGATTGAGGTAAATGAAGAAATATTCACATATCATGAGAAACGTGAACACGTTGTCGAGTCCTTAGATCTTCTAACCAAAGGTAAATATCAGGGAAGGGTTGTTGCCGTAAAGAGGATTTCCTTTAAGGACAAAGTCATTAACCAAAATGATTTAATCAAGGCAAATGAGCTTCTTAAAATTGCGAAGCACAGACATGTACTACCATTTCTGCAAATTCAACAACATATAATGAAAGACGAGGAAGTTTTACTATTTGCCCGAGATATTCTACAATATTCTCTTGAGGACTGGATTAGCACAAATGGGACCTGTATACTGCCAGCAGTAATTAAACCAATAGAAATCATGGAAGGAGTAACAAAAGGACTGGACTATTTACATTCGAACGGAATTATTCACACGAATATTAAGCCCCAAAACATATTATTTAAAAAGCACACCAGAAAGAATGGGGTTCTGGTTAAGCTTGCTGATTTCAACCTTATCAAGAACATTACAGAAGATGGGACTTTAATATTAGGAGATGGATGGATCGCCCCTGAAATATTAGATAATGTTCTGATATCGGATTCTAATCCTCAAGCTGAAACACAGTCTCGAATTACATGGGTAATTTATAGCATAAATATATTCGATTTTAGCTAAAATTGCAGTTAAAACGAAAGTTGAAATTTTTATACGATATTCTTCTTTATTCACAATTTACTCCAATTTTGATTCAGATAACGCTCGCTTTGTTTTAAATCGTTTTTAGAAAAATATTATTGTTCATCGTTCTTAATTGATTTTTTTCAGACCTATGCAGCTGACATATTTTCCTTGGGCTACGTGTTTTATTACATTTTGTCTAATGGTCAACTCCCCTTCTCTATCGTAAATGGACGAGTTAGAAGAGAACGAAAAATTGAATTTGGGGACGAATTCTTAAGAAGCAAACAAGGTTCTACCCACCTGATTCGACTAATGACTGCTGTCAATCCTACAGAAAGACCACCTGCCCCCGCAATCCTTTCCTACCACATATTTCTCCCAATGGAAGAAAAGCTTCACTTTCTCCAGTCAGTCCATACCAGTTTAACCACAAAAAGCAAGCTAGCTAAGATTCGACAATGCAAAGACGAAATAAACAGTTATGCCGAGAAAATTTGGACCCAAAACGAAAACGGTTGGCGGAACTCTCTCTGCTCATCACTTCAAGCTTACATAACCACAAAACGAATGTGGTCTAAGGAAATGTTCAACTCTGTCTATGAACTTGTAAACTTTATAATAACTATATATAACGAACGAGACACTTTAGATCAAAGCATGCGTTCTGCAGTTGGCACAGATGATGCCACATTCATGAGCTATTGGAAGACCCGATTTCCCTTTGTCATCCACTATGTTTGGCTAGTCTTCCAAAAAATTAAAGACGACCCATCTCACCATCTTTTAAAATACTATCCATCGTCACCCAACGACTACGTTTTCACCCAAATGATTACATGTGACAAAATATCCTACGACCCTTCAAGCATTTTAGGTCGAGGCTATGGAACAGCCGTGTTTAAGGGGCAATTCGATAGCCGAGAAGTTGCTATAAAACGAATTGATCGTAAACTTTGTCGAGTTGCAAATCCAATTGATGAAATAAATATGCTTCTGTTGTGCGATAAGCATGAAAACGTAGTAAAATACTACGTTCAAGAGCAGGACGACCTTCACGATGTAATATTTATAGCACTGGAGTTATGTGACGTAAATCTAGAAGATTGGGTGAACTCTCATGGAAAATGTATTCCAAACATGAAAAATGTTATAAATCCAAGAAATATTTTGTTTCAAGTAACTAGGGGATTAGCACATTTGCACGAGAAAGGAGTTGTTCATCGAGACCTTAAACCGGAGAATATTTTACTTCAGGTTATATCGAAGAATAAAACTTTGATAAAAATTTCAGACTTTGGAATAAGCAAACTTTTACCGGAAGGAAAAAACGCGGCGACGCGTAAAACCAGCTCGGGTTCGATAGAATGGATGGCAACAGAGATCAGGGAGAAAGCAAGTTGGAAAATGGTAAATTTTAGTATAGTTATTTTGACGTTTATAAACTTTTAATTAATCATTTTTATTTGAGAATTTCTTGTGAATTTTAGACGACAGCAACTGATATATTTGTTGCGGGTTGCATATACTATTATGTTATAACTTGGGGAGGACATCCATTCAGAAGCCCACAAAATCCGAATCCCATCAGAACCCAATGTAACATTTCGGAGTATAAACCTTGCTTAAATTTGCAAGGAGACACCAGTTTGTCATCAAGTTACTTAGGTGATGTTCGTTTAATACAACGGATGATATCGAATGACCCTGCATCCAGACCTACTGCAGCTGCAATTTTGAAACATCACATATTTTGGTCCAAGCAAGTCTGTATGGACTTTATTTTCGCTGTTTCAAATATTATTAAAGTCTATGAAAAAATATGTAATACTACGCAAACCACTAAAGCTTTAAGACAGTGCATGACACAAGCTAACGACAATTATAGTAGAGGTTTGTATACTAATTGGGTAACCAGGCTGACACCGGAAGTACAAAAATTTGTGAATTCTAATCAGTTTAGGGGATATGACACCACAAGTGTTCTTGGGCTATTACCAGCAATACGTAATTTAGCGGAACATTATGATAAGCAACCACAATGGATACGAGATGAGTTGGGAAAGTCAACTGATTTATATGACTATTGGCAGGTGAGGTTTCCATTTCTTATTGATAACGTTTGGGCTAATTTCGAGAAGCTTAAAGATGAAGAGATTTACAAACTACAGAGATTCTATTGTGAAACATACAACTTCAACTACTATCATACTGATGACGATTTATCAGTTTATTCCAAGTATGTTGAATGGAAACTTAAACAACCAACGAATAGCAAACACGATCAGGTTAAACACCAGCCACAAAATAGTAGAGCTGAATATGGAATGTTTTCTAGTCAGTATTAGTTTAACGTGTGTTATAAACTGACAAAAATTGATTGATTCTACTAATGTGTAATATGTATAAAAACTCGTTTCTTTTCTGTTCTATGTTCTATTACTTTAATTACTTAGTTCCTATTTCATAGTTACTATAGTTAAAAATAATAAATGGTTATTAAAATCGATTGAATAATCTTATCATGCTGCTTATTTGCAAATACTTGCAAACCAACCACATTATTATATTGCTCTAGTTTGTAAACCACAAATTTGTTTTGTAGATCAAATGTACATTATAGAAGTTAGTGTCAAACATATTATTAATTTGTATTGAATACTATTAAAACAATCCTAGTTTGTAACATTTATAACTATTTAATTTTATGACCAATGCTGAATAAATTGTACTTTTACAGGATGTGAAATATTTTGATGCACTTTGTGTTTGTGGTCAAACAGTTAAACTTGATGCCTTTACAATGATTCCATGAAATAAGCTATATTTATGCATAAAATCGTCGGCTATTTTTAACATTAATAGTGTAAAAGTGTGAATTTTAAAATCAGTGAAGTTACACAAATCTAGCTTTTGCTGCATGTTACATTCACATGCCACTGCTGTCGAAGTTCAGAACCGTTTGCATATTTTTCGAACATATTTTTATCATGGATTTAATTAAGCCGTCGTATCGCTTTACAATCCTGTTGGGTTTTTCAGTGCTAGTGCTACAGCGGCTTAATGTTGTCAAAGGGGTAACTCAAATATTTCAGAAAAAAATCACAGTTACATGAATATTAGTTGGAACTAATTTCGTATTTTGTACAAGTTGCTTTTTAGGCAAGATTTAAACGACTTGCTGCTACAATTGATCCTATCCATCTAATTGACATTTTAATCTCTGAAAACACTCCATATGGAAATGTAGATAATAAGACAGAATCCTTATTTCAAGAATATTCACAGTTTTTGGTTCATTTTAATTTTACGCAGGACAGAGGTAGCAGTAAAATATAACTGAACTAAAAATGAATTTATATCAATACATAATGCTATTATTTGTTACGTAAATCTTTTAGATACCTCTCTAGAACAAATGAATAATCTTTTGAACTCCACACATAAATATAACCAAGAACGTTTAAATGTCTCCACTTCCTTTATCCAGTTGTGGATCTCATTAATTCCTGGAATTAATATTACTGAAGACATTGAGGCTACTTTGGATCTTATAAAGAAAGTGAATTTCAAGCAGAGAGATACAGTACTAGCGTTTCTACTTCATTATCCATCAATGATTTTAAACAATAAAACGGTCACGTTAATCAGATTTGAAATTAATATTGCCAAATCACTCGTTCAGAATAACATTTGGTTGAGTGTTGGTTTAATACTTGACGTCAGGAACTGCCCTGGAAGTGCCTCACACTTTGGAAATTTGAAATATGATTTGAATGCAATAGACCTCATAATATTCATGGTTTATGACAACTCTACCAAGCAATTAATTTCGGAATCATATCAGTACTTACTCTGTAATGATGAGTTGAGCCGCAATACAAACATTGTACACCAGTATCGTAGTGTCGGCTTTTACGTGAATTCCCCAATTGAAATTAAAGCAAAGAAAAACCTTGCAACTTTTACGCAAAATCGTGCTGCGTTGGTAAAGTTTTTGAATATAACAGCAACTTTAAGTCGTCATTGGTGGTTTCATTTTATTGTAGAAATAGAAGGAATATTCGAGCATAACTTGAGGTCTACCACATTCCATAATAATAGCACTAACCAAGTAGAATTTTTTGGTGACGATTCTCAAATATTTAATCCAAATTACTTTGGAGTGGCTCTATCAAACTTAA
>JAQFXM010007532.1:0-11753 GCA_034693345.1 Entomobrya multifasciata
TGTGCTGATCTGGGTTTAGATGAAGTCCGTTTACAAGCTTGTTTCCCATTTAGGACGTCAGTGGTAAGAGAAAATTCGTTGTTGATAAGGTTGAAAAAGTGAAACAATTTACATAGTTTTTCTTTTCCTCGTTTCTTTTCCAGTGCTAAAGCACGTCGCAGTTTCAATTTCTCTTTTTGTGCAGTCAGCAAAAGTCTTTTTTGGTTTGCAATAACTTGTGTTGATGTTTGAAGTTGCCCGTTTTGGTAACTTAATTTCTGTTGTAGTTCTAGAATGGTGTCTTTCTGCTGAAATATTTTGCTGTTGGCTTGTTTCAGTTCTTCTTTAGCACTTTGTTTAGAAGAGAGTTGGTTTGGGGTGTTGTGATTAAATTGTGTTTTCTTTTTTGAGCTGTTTGATATTGGAATTTCCTCAATTATTTCAAGGTCTTCGTCGATTTCCATATTGCAATGGTCTAAAAACTCCTTAGGTGGCATTTTGATCGGCTTATAAATTTTAATATATTGAGCTTATATGCAAAAAGATAATATATGGTATTATTAGTTGCTATGCAAATTACAACCAGCATTTATTTTATTGAATTATGCGCAGTTAAGTAATGAGAGCAAAACTTGTGGTAATGTCGCAGCTCTGGATTCTTATTAGCGACTGAAACATGTCCGAGGTTTGAGTCCAATATTTGTTCTTTACATATACAGATTCATTGCCCTGGGAAATACCCATTCATAAGCAAAATTCGCAGATGCACAAATATGCTTTTATCGCAATGATTTGGCGAGCTAGTGTAATAAAATATTTGGCATTACGAAATGCTTAATCAGTAAATATAACGATGTTATACATATGTGTACATACATAGATTAAATAATGCCACTGTGTACACACACACGGCTAGTTTATTGCTGAATCGAATGCTCAAATGATAAAGGAATTGATATGATAAACATTTTTGGTAAAATATTGCAAAAAAGATTACGATTAAGCATTGTCAAAAGATATTTAAAATCGTCCTATTTTTTAGTTGAACAATCCTTCCATTTGTATCAAATCATATAAATACATACCAAAATCAATTTATTTTTCCACACATTTTTTCTCGTATTTTGGTAAAAATGCAGTAAAATCTAATTTGTAATTGTTAAGGTACTGATGACACTTATAACCGAAATTTCCCAAAACCAAGGCATACAGACGATTTATAATAATTTACAAACATGCTTGCAATTGTGAAAGCTATCATGTGATGAGTGATGAGATAACTGATAACATTATCAAACAATAAGTATTTGTCTTTGATTGTAATATCCATGAACAAATTTCCTTATCAAATAATAAAATATGCTGAAAATTTACTTCTCATTCTATTCAACATTTTAGCTCAAAAATTGACGGTTCGTGAAAAAATTACAATGGGCAATGTCAACGGAAACAAAATATGAGGTAAATTTGTCAGCTTAGATGATAAAATTATATTTCACACGACGCAGTAATCTGTTAGCCTTCAACAAACAAGATAATGAAATAGATTATTCAAAGCTTTGATGTCACCTTGTGTAAATCTTGTGTTATCACTAAATCATAAAGTCGTAAAACGTTAAACGTTTGGTTAAAAATATGTGCAATTCTAATGTCCATCTGTATAAATGTAGTTTGGAAATTGTACTAACAAGGCCACACAATAAGGTTAAACTGTTTTTAGGTTGGAATAAAAATACCATTTTTTAGAACGAATGAAATTTACTCGTGAATATTTTTCTGTTATAGATTTCCACTTCGTTTCATTCCTTTGACTTGTACAAAATTATGTTACAATATTTCAAATTAACTTTGGAATGAAATATTACTTAAAACAAAAATACCCCAGATGTACTGTCATATCCCACATATCAGATAACTTATGTAATGATAAATATTTTTTTAAATGTATTGGAGACATTTGAAAACAAAACCACCAAAACATTATTTCTTAGATTCAAGTAATAAATGAATTGGTCAGATTATTCCAAAATATTTTGAGTAATATCAAATACTATTTATTTAGTAGTCAATACAGTATTTACAGTAAAAACGTCCAAAGATTTATGAAATTATATAATACGCAAGTTTTGCGTCTGTTTATGTTGCTTGAGCAAAATTTACCATACTACATATGTATTTATAACTGAATCGATGTGGTTTTGTAGTATGGTTGTGCCATTTTCACTATTTCCTTGCTATGCTTTCTCAAACATTCTCTGAAAACCTGGATGTAGTACACAAATATAAACTGGTAATCAACTGTGTATTCTTCTGTGCTATTATGTTGTCAAATGATTATCAAAACAGTACTTTTAAAGCAACATAAAGCTTTAAAGTTTACTAATTACTATTGGTTGAATATATATGGAACATTATGCTACCGGAAATAAATTTCGTACCGAAACGTCAAAATATACATATACTTCATTAAAATGATTAATATATGCTTTCAAAATCATACTTATGTTAAATGAGAAAACTATAACAGTGGAAGTACGAGTGTTTTAATTCTTTTATATACTAAAATGACTTCAGAATTTCGTTTTAAAATATTTTCCTAAACATTATCAGTTCCAAGAATTTTAGTTCGAGCACTTTATTATTTACTATTGTTATAGATCACCACTTATATGACAAATTTTAATTGTTTTAAAGCAAACTAAAATAAAATCTATTAAAGACACAATACAACGTTATTCGACTATCTGTGGAAATTATAAGGTTGAAATATACATCCATCTTTTTTAACAAGCTCAATCTTCAGGCTGTTACATGCATACCACGAATAAATGTATCATATGCACATGTATTGATATTAATAACAAAAATTTACAAACGACTCTTTCTCGCATATCTTATGGTAAATTCTGTGAAATGCTGACAATATGCAACCTCACAGTTTAAATCATTAAATACAATCAACATACCAGAAAAACGCGCTGCAATTCAATTAGAGCCTAAGTGTTAAACCCCTTTCCCTCTTGGTTGGTCATCACTATCACTCATCATCATATTTTTTATCTACGTGGTTCCAAATTCTTCAAAAAAAGTTTTAAAATAATTTTTATTCCTTAACTACAACTTTGGTAAATTTTGTGTCTTAAGCTAGTCCAGTTTATTTATTGTGCAACGTTAATTCAGTTTAGGGCTTATTAAATCCAATTTCCGAATAAATTCGAAATATATCAACATTTTTGTCATAATGATATGCAGACTCATCTTACACTTTAAGTTATGTATGAGTCAGATCAAATAAACGTGATAAAAAATCTCACACATTTTCACTTACGACATGGAAGCTTTTTATAAGTACATCTTCAACAAATGCATAGTGGTCATTATCTAACAAAACCAAAGCATATTTACTTTTAAAAATACCATTCATATGAATCACTTCATTTTGGTTTTAGCATTGCATACAAATGCCTATATTGCATTCAGGAAAGATAGACGGAAAGTTTACAATATAATGTGAATTGTAAGCACATACCTACTTACGATTTCCTCTGTCAAGAGATTGAATTCAGTTTAAAGAATGATTGGCAATGTACAGTCGAGAATCGACCATTACTACATTAAATTTAGTCCTTTTACTGTTTGTAAAGCAGTTCTAAAATAATATCGAATTGGTTTAAGAAAACTGATTTGTGTGATATTTTGGTTCAAAACGTTTCATTTTTAAACTTCTTTGGTACTTATTATATCTGCTAGTACTAGCTACCAGAAGAAATGGAGGTGAATGAGTGTGAGGGAAGTGATGCAGACATCCAAATTTTAGTAGAAATCGAAAGGAATGTCGGAGTCGAAAAACAACCATCTATAGTTTCTTGTAATAAGTTGCCACGTAAACTGAATATTTCAAATCGAAATTTAGTTACCAAGTCAAAATCAAAATCTGAAATGTTTGAAGAACTAAAACAAGCCAATAGTAAAATAGCCCAACAAAAGGAAATCATTTTAGACTTGCAACAAAAACTGAAATACGAATCAAATCAGTTGAGAGAAGCTAACTCTCGAATTTTAGCAAGTGAAAATATTATTTGTGTGCTAAAAGGAGAAAATTCGAACCTAAAAACTACGTTAACTTTGGAAAACAAAAGTAACAGCATATCAGAAACTGATAACCAAATGATAAACATACCAACACAAACAGAAGATAATATATTTGATGACGATACGTCATCAGCAATTTCGTCCACATCAACCTTATCACTATTTTCTCCCGTTTCCCCAATCACTTATCAAAGTGATGATAACGACAACAGCTTATCATCAAAATCAACGTCATCCTGTAAAACAGTTATGGAAACTAACCAAAATGACAATACGAATGTTCCCCTAAAACATGTCATGGACATTACAAAACGAGGTTTTAAAACAAAGTGGTGGTGTACTTGTGGGTCAAAGTTTAATTCGAGACATTTGTTAAATGAGCATTTAGAGTTGCATAGATCCGTGTATTATAATTATGATGATTTTGTACAAATAGACGAAGATAACGATTAAATGAGAGGAATACATGATTAATTATTTCGAAAATATAAATATTCGAACAAAAGTTCTCTTTTAATTAAGATTTTTTAAATATTTAATTAGTTTATTGGTTTTACCTATAGCTGATAGTATACAAGCTATACCCAAGCTTATTTCATTCAATTTCAAAGGTAAAAATATCATAAAGCTAAAACAGCACACGTCAAAAAGTAAAGTCAATCCAATTGAAATCATCTAGCCAATCTCAACCAGCCAGGTGTCAAGTCAAAAGCGAACAACAAGTGGTTGGTCATGGTAAGATATTTTCATTCACAGCAAAGCTACCACAGTAAACTCAGCTGGGTTTTTTATGACCTTGAATATATTTTTTTTGTGTATTTAAGTTGATATTTCACTTGTTTTCGTAGCATTTAGTTCGGTAATTTAAATTAAGTGTTAAATTTACATCGTCAAAGTTAGGAATATATATTAAATGAAGATTAGTTTAGAGGTTATCACTGTTATTAAATAGTTTCATTGTTTATCATGATGATTAAGGATTATAAATAAGATAAGACATGAGTACAAATGTTAAACATTTAGTTGACAATTTACCATTGAAGTTAAATATAAAGTTAAAAACAATTAAATATTAGTTCACATTTTGGCCTTTTACAGTAATACTATAAGCAAATCTGTGATAAGTCGTTAATATTAGTTAAAGGTAGACTTAATTAGTTAACTATGTTGCCAAAAACAAATAGACGTGTTGTGATAGTACGACATGGAGAACGTGTAGATCACCGGTTTCAAGATGCGTGGGTGGATAATTGCTTTGATAACGAAGGTAAAAGTTAAAAATATAAATTGTTAATAAAATTGCACAGTTAAAGTCAACAATTAAATGTGCATCAGTTAAGTTAATTGGTTTTAATTTTTTTGATATAGGCAATTATACGAGACAAAATCTAAACCAACCTGAATGTCTACCAATGAGACAAGGTTATCCTCGAACATTTCTCCGAGATTCTCCATTAACTGCTGTAGGTTGTCTTCAAGCAACTTTAAGAGGTCAAGGTATTCAACAAGCTAAAGTACTTCAGCGAACAGAAGATGATAACAGCTTTGTTGTTTATGTTAGTCCGTCTTTAAGATGTGTTAAAACTGCTGCTAATGTACTTAAAGGTAAAAAACTCTAAAATATTCATAATTTCCAAAAACAAATATTTAAACGATTTCAAAATTTAACTAAAAAATAATTAAATACTTTTATAATAGGTATGAGTGTTAAAAACGCTGTTATGTGCGTTGAACCCTGCTTATTTGAGTGGACTTCGGTAAGTTTTACTTTAAAATAATTAATTAACTTTTTTAATATAAATTTTAAATAGAATAGTTAAATTTTTAAATTTTAATTAATTTTCGTAGGTAAAATGGTACTTAAACGGCAACATGCCTAATTGGATGACACCTGAGGAACTTTCCAAAGCCGGATTTAATATTAACTTGGATTACATTCCATTTTTAAAGCGGGAAGATTTAAAAGAAGGGGAATCCCCACAAGATTATTATGAGCGGAGTTATAATTTGTTAACTCACTTGATAATTAGTACAGGTTGGAAAAAAAAATAATTATGAATTTTATAATTAGTTGAAAAATTTAATTTAATTTTTTTAAATTGGTTTGGGTTTTTTTGTAAAGGCAATAAAGATTTGCTATTAGTATGCCATGGATTTTCATTTGATGCCCTCACAAGAAAATTATTAGGTAAACCGGTGCTGACTACTGAAAAGGAATTGTTTAATGTTGCTGGTGTGGTGCCTTACTGTGCAATGATGATTTTGGAGGAACAGGACGTGATTCAGCATTCCTCCAAAAATAAATGGAATATTTTAGCGCTTCCAAAGGAACTACAATTGGTGCATAAATCGGCTCATGAGTTTGATGCTTGTAAAGTTTTTGTGTGATGGATTGGATGGATGGAGGAAAAAACAGCTCAAAATTAATTAATAATTAGGTATTTTAATAATTAAAAAAATATTTATCAAAATTAGGTTGAAACTGTGTTAATCGTTAAGTTAATTAATGATACTGAATTTTCATCTACCGAAATTACTGCAATAAGCGACATCAGTTGTCCGAAAAAAGCGGTGCTCCCACGAAACGAAAACAAGATCGTTTGGTGATTTTTTTTGGCAATTTAATTAAAGTTAATTGTATTTAAAATGTTAGTTTACTTGTTATCATGTCAAAAAAAAAAAACTAATTTTGTGATTCCATTCCATGAAAAAATAATGTAAAAGTATCAATCAGTATTTCAAATAATTCTTCCAATTAAAAATTTACTTTAAACACTATCATTTTCATGAAATCATTTTTTTAATTGCTCCATTTAAAAGATTAGCTGCACATAATTAAAATGAACTTAATTACAATTAGATTTGCATTTTATGAAAAAAATATCAGCGAATTTGCAAAACTCTATTTCAAGAGATAAGTTTGCTTAGACTCGATACACGATACGCTTTTTGCATTTTGGCTTGGCTTGAAAGAAAGGCAAAACTCAAAAGAGTATGGGGCTGTTCATACAATGTGTTACCCAATTTTAAACATGTTTCTAAAAAAATTAAGTTATAGTTGTTAAACTACATTTGCATTTTTTTTAAAGGTTAAGGCTGTTTTAAACAAAAAATTAATATAATAATTTGTAATATATTTTGGGGGACATGATGTATGTATGCACCCATATTGAAATACACACACAGTGCTATGCTGGATCAGCTGCTAGGTTTGGCCTTGCTTTCTCTCTGGCTATCCTGAAAGCTGACCTGTGGCAGTGCAGTGGTCAGTTTTAGCTTGTGTCCTTTTAAACCTAATTAAATGAAAGTGGTTAGTTACGCGTTTTAACTAAATATTATGATGTAGCCAATTAAATAATTCATAGGAAAACTTCCAAGGTTAAAAAGGTTTTAAAAATAAATGGACCGTTTGAAAAACAAAACGTGGTAGTCCTAATTTAAGTTAGTTAACTAATTGTGTTATTTTTTTATAATTTTTTCTTTGTTGTATTTAGAATATATGGCCTACCAAAACAGGGAATCAGGAAGTAGAGAAAATGGAAATTTTGAAGACGAAGCGATGTGACAACTGTCAACTGTCCTGACCTAATCATCCGGGGATAGCCTTGGAATTTATTCAGCACAATGAGTAGTCAATTAGCAGATGTGGCAGTTGAAGTTAAAACTGAAATAGAGGAGCCACTTTGTTCAGAAGATGAGGACAGTTATTTGAGTAGAATTAACGGCGGTGGTGGTGGTTGTGATGGTAACAGTAAAAGTTTTGGTGAGGGTGACAGTGATAATGATGGGAGGGGTGGGGGAGGACGATCTCTGAGGAAACGGAAAATTAAAGTGGAAATTTTCACGGAAAGTTCAGCAGAGGAGGATGATAATGAGTGGGGGAGGAGCAAGAAGAGGAAGAGGGGAAGGCCAGCGGTGGTGGTGCAGACGCAAAAGCCAAAGAAGAAGAGAACGACCACCTCCCCTTCCCTTCAAGGAGGAGGAGGTGGGGGAAAGAGGAGGATGGCAATGTCGGTGGAGGAGAAGAGGGAAAAGGAAAGAGAAAGGAAGAGGCTTTTCAGATTGAGGGAAAAGGAGAAAAGGGAGGGGACAATTTTGAAGGAGGTGGAGGGGGAGGAAGAGGGGATTAAAAAGGAGGTGGATAGTGATGCGGGGGTGGAGGGGGAGGAGGGCAAGGGGAAAAGGACAAGGAGAAAAATAGGTGGTCGAGGTGGATCAAGGAAGAAGAAGGTTTCTGAAATGACGGAAGAGGTAGAATATTTTAGTTAAATATTTTTAAATGGATTAAAAAGTGTCAATGATAATTAAAGTTAATTGTGGTTTATTAATTTGGGTAGGAAAAGGAGCATAAGAGGGCATTATGGAGGCAACAGGCTGAAAAGAAGAGGGCGAGAAGGAGGGAGCTGGAGGGCAAGGAGAAGCAGAAAAGAGGAGGTAACAGGAAGCCGAAGCCGGTGACCCCTGAGCTTTTGGAGTATCGGAGACTTCAGAGGAATAAGTGGATAAGGGAGTATCGGAATCGGGTGAAGGAGGATCCGGAGAAATGGCAGAGATTTAAGGAGAAGGATAGTCGGAATAGGAAGATGAATAGGATGAGAAAGAAAATGGGGGGAGGGGGAGAGGGGATGGCGGAGGTGACTGAGGTGACAGAGGAGGAAAGGGAGAGGAGACGAATGGCAGATTATTTTAGAAAGCAGGCAAGATTGGCGGGGATGACGGAGGAGGAAAGGGAAAGGAGGAGGGAGGAGTTGAGGGAGAAGAATAGGTTGAAATGGGAAAAAATTAGGGGGATTCCGGGGGAATATGAGAAAATTCAGGAGAAGAGGAGGAGATGGAGGGAGGGGCTGAGTGAGGAGAGGAGGGAAAGATTTTTGGAAAAGTTGAGGGAAAATGCGAGAAGGCAGCATGAAAGGTGGAGGAGGGATCCGGTGAAGTGGGAGGAGTTGAAGGAGAGGTGGAGGGTGAAGAGGAGGATGAGGAAGAAGGAGTTGGAGGCGGGGGCGGAGAAAAAGAGGTTTGAGTGGAGTGAGGCGGTCAAGAGGAGGTTAGAGGAGAGGGGAGGGGGAGGAAAGGGGAGTGGGAGGGTTTTTTTGTCGGAGGAGGAGAATAGGAGGAGATTGGAGGTGAGGAGGTTGGCGGATAAAGGGAGGAGTTTGAGGAGGAAGTTGTGGGTTCAGGATAGATTGGATGAGGGCTTGAGTATTGAACAGGTATAAAAATTTTAATTGGAGGGAATTTTTTTAATTGATTTGATTGGTGAAAATTTTGTTTGGTAGATTATGCAACAGATGGAAACTCCGGAACATCGATGTCATCGTTTAAGTGTACAGCGCATTGCGAAGGCGAAGAGGGACTTGAGGAAAAGGCTGCAAAAGTGTGGGGCTCCACAGGAGGAAATTCAAGAAAAGGTGGTGGAACTGGAGAGGACTTATCAACCATGTAAGGAGGTTAATAGATATAGGCAAAGTTGGAAAAGAGTGGAGGCGAGGGAATTGGAGGAGGTGGAGGAAAAGTTGAAAATTGAGACGGAAAAGTTTAATGAGTTTTTAAAGATGAATAGACAGACAAATGGAGGAACTACCACCTCCAAAATTATAGTGTCTAATAAGTCATCAGGAAAACTGGAAATAGTGAAGGATATAAAATCCCTCCAAATTCCCTCCACAATTTCTAATAATCCTCCACCAGCACCTCCCTATCCTCCATCTGTAGCCTTTAACCCTCCACCACCTCCAAATTCATGTTTAACCCATCAAGAGTTCCTCCATCAATTTTCTTTCCAATCCCAGTATCATCATCATCCCCCACCACCCCCTCCAACCATTCCCTCCACATGTTTCACCCAAACCTCCTTCACAGATGATGGAGGTGACCATCACAATGACAATTGTTACTCGCCCCCACCCCCACCTCCACCCCAACAACTTCAAGTTCAAGGAAAACGACCTCCAGCCAATAAAAAATCCATAGCCCCATCCACCTCCACATCCACCCCCACCCCCAAATATCAATCCCACCCCCGCACCAAAAGAGACCAAGTAATCCGCGATGTAATCTGCGACCAATGTGGCAAGCCATTCAACAACCAGTATATCCGCTCCCACAAGAAAATCTACCATAATCCCCACTACTCCCCCAAATCCAAAACCTGTCTCCTCTGCAACACCCAGTTTCCCATGTCATCAAAATGGTACCAGCACTATCTTCGGGATCACCTTGGTCACGAAAAAACCAGTACTGGCACTGGGGGCGGGGGCGAGGGGACCTCCTCATCAGTAATTTGTGACCTCTGTGGGAAAACCTTCAAATCAATTTTAAATTACAATAAGCATACCTACTTCACTCATGGCGATGGTCTGAAAATTGAGAATAAAAAGAGGTGTCCATTTTGTCCAGAGGTTCCGGGAAGATTTTTTAAGGAGAATAGTTCTCTGCAAGGTCATATCGCAAGATTTCATCCGGGGAGGAGTTGGTCAAGTGGGAAGCATGAGTGTTGGAGGTGTGGGGAGGGGTTTCGTAATGAGGGGATTTTGAGGGGGCATGTGAGGGATAGGCATGGGGAGAGCTATTTTGAATGTGGGTTTTGTGGGATTATGAAATATTCGAGGTTGGCGTTGAATTTTCATTTGGGGACGGGAAGATGTTTGAAAATGCCGAAGGGGTGGGGGAGGGAGGGGGAAATGGGGAGGGTGGAGGGATGTGAGTATGTGAGTTTGGATAAGGCGGTGATACCGTGTGAGGTGTGTGGGAGGGGGATTACGGTGAAGAGTTTAATGAAGCATTATAGATTGGTACATAATGTGGTGGAGAGGCAGGATTGGAGGTGTGGGGAGTGTGGGAGGGGATATAAGAGGAGGGAGGGGTGGGTGGTGCATTTGGAGGAGAAGCATGGGAGGAGGGTGGATAAGGAGAGGGGGTTGATGGAGGAGGTGGGGAGATTGAGGCAGGAGAATAGGGAGGGGTTGAGGATGGAGAGGAGGAGGAAGGTGGGGGGATGGGGGAGGAAGGTGAGGGGGGAGGGGGAGGGGAAGGGGAAGAGGAGGAGGAGGGTTAAAGTGATTTGTGAGGAGGAAGAGGAGGATGGGGTGATTTGAGACTGAAGGGGGAAGATTTGATTTGGGGTTTTGGGGTGAATTGAGAATATTTTTAATGAAATGGTTTTAATTTAAAAGTGTAACTTGTGCAATTTAGTGAGTTTTGAGTCATTATTTATAATTATGTAATATATTTTTTTTTAAATTGACGTCAATAAAAAATAAGAAGTTAATTTTTGATGTGATGTGCGTAATTGTCTGTTTTATAAGCATTTGGTTTTTTTTTGCTGGTGGTTTTTTAACTTGATAAATGGTGGAATTATATAAGATGATCTCTGTAATTAGGTTATGTGAACAATCAGGATTTTTAAATAAAAACCTGTTTTAAAGGATTTTTTTTTTGTATGTAGACAAGACATGTAGAGTATTAATTGGAGTAATTTAATGAGTAGCCTGGATAAGAGAGCAAGATATTTTTTTTTCCTTATTACTTGCGTTGATACAAGCTCAACCGCCTTTTAAGGACTTGCCGCGAATTTTAGCGCGAAACAAAAAAATTCAAACCTATAAGCCAACCCATTTCTCTCTGTCAATGTTTTGTTTATGGCAGAGAGTGACGAAAGTGAAAAGTGTTTATCAAAACAAGTT
>JAQFXM010007533.1:0-11752 GCA_034693345.1 Entomobrya multifasciata
TTCGATGCGATGTATAATCAGATAATTACTTTTTGCAGATTGTTTTGATTGTTATAAAAATGATGTCGATGCATTGTCAAGGGTTTATCATTGACCACGACGTGATTCTAATTTAGTATCTGTTGCTGCAGCGACTGACCGAGTAATTGATAAAATGGTTAAACAAGTGCGAAGTGAATTCAACTATTTTTTACTACTACTGCACTGTGTGTAAAAGTAGAAAAGATAAAAACGAGATTTTTTTCTCTCTTGAAGTTGTGACAACATAAGAACATTTAAAACACGTCATAATTAATCCTGTACACAATACTGTTAAAACATCTTTAAAAACGTGTCATCTTGTTAAAAAGTATTGTACTTAAGTTCAACTGTATCAAAACATTCTTAAAAAGTTGCAACTTCTTGCTTACTTGACAAAGAAGCTAAAGTAAGTTGTAACTTTTTTTCAGGTTTTAATATTTGATTGTTAATCATATTCATTGACAATGATCTTATTAATAATCATGACATGATATTACTACGCCACCACCATCACCATGTGCACAAGTTGATAAGATTATATCTCTGTCGTAGTAAAAGAGGGAGAACCGACCAGTTAATTGACAAAGACAGCGATATGAGGTAATGTTCATTTTTTTTGATTTTTTAAAAATCAAAATATAGAAGGTACTAGAACTTTAACGGGAGCATAAATATGAAATTATGTGAATGAATAAGTGAAAAGAAATTAAGTTATCTGTTGCGTTTTTCTCGTCAAATACTCGTCGCCCTCCTCCTCCTTCGATCAATAAACTTAAAAATGCACCTGTGCGCTATTTCTTATCTATTATGAAAAAACAGCGAGTATGAAACATAATTATTAAAATTACTTACTATGCACAAAACGTAATTTTATTTCTAATCTAACCACTCTTACCTTCTCATTTATTTTCATTCAAAAAGTTTTAAGACTATTGTTTGTGTTTTGTGACGTGACTGTTTATGATGTGCTGGGGGTGTTGAGGGCGAAAAAATGACATGTGAAAACGAAGGTTTTTGTTTGAATTGACTTTGTTACTTCTATGGTGGTAGTTGGTGATGAGGATGATGATGATGATTATCGTGGTGGTGTTTATTGTAGTTTGTTGGCGTTTTGCATTATAATTAACTAAATATCAACATGAATCATGATTACCATTGTTATGATATGATATTATGATCATGCGAAGCGAGAGAAGCTTTATAATTGTGTTTAGTAGTGCCAAAAACCAAAGGAAAGGCTTAGAGGGATTTTTAATACTGGTTTGGTTAGATGTACAAGAAAGGTTTTGAGTTCAAGAGGTTTGTATGATTCAGTTAAATGAAATGCAAAATCATGCGTACACAATTTAATAATCTTCTACCATTGCAAAACTGCAGCAGACATTCAGACTTCAACAAGACAAGACAGAGGAAACTGTGATTATTCAAATCGTAAGCTGCAGGGGTCCCATTTTAAAACTACCGAAATTCTATTCTTTCAAGTTAGTAAACATAATAAGCTAATAGCACAAATATCATTGAAGAAGCATTATGGTTTTTTTTAAAAGTATATCTCCTAAGAAAGCAATCGCCCGTCAGCTAAAATGTTGTATTTTGGTTGTCAGTTCTCTTTAAATTGTAGTTAAAACCATGTTTTTACTTTTGTGAAAGAAACAATGGGTAGATCAAGTCTGATTGTTGGGGGAGAAGAAAGAGATAGAAAGTAAAATTGCACCCATAAAATAATCAAAAAATGATTGTGTCTTGTCATCACACTAACGATAAGATGAGGACCAGTTAAACATACTTGCCGGTTTAAATTTTTAGAAATGCTGTGTTGTGAATCTTCAGATCTTGAGTTAGAATTCATTTGTATATACTTTTCCTGTATGATTTGTGAAAACATTTGTAATATGTCGGGATTACACATACCTTCATGAGTACTCGAAGAACGCCATGCATGGCAAAAGCTAATCTTTAATGATTAATGAATAGATCATAAAATAATTATAATGAAATTATAAACAACGAAAACAGGAAATAACTAATTTTCCATAAAATTTTGAAGTTATTACAAATTTTAATGAATTACAAATGCCTGAAATATTTATAAAAAACGTTTTTGAAAAATAAGGGCCATTAATTGTAAAAAAATACATATAAATTGGAAACACGATTTAAAAACTTAATTTGGTACTTTGACCTGTAGTGCAAATTACATTATTGATGCTCTCACACTCTCACACACATGCTTTTATAATAGCATGTGTGAGATTAAGTCGTAAATGCATAAAATATAATTTTTATAAGTTAAATGACCAAGCCAAAATGGTTAGATAATCTATCATTCAAATGGTTGAAAATTTGGAAGAAGAGTCCAAGGAGTAGAAAGATACCATTTTTCAACCCTGCATCGTTAACTACAACAAATGATAGCAAACATCAACCCAATACTATCATTATTCATGCGATTATGCGTGCAAATGTTAGGCTATCATCACCCAAGTGAACAACAATTTTTTCTCTCTTTATTCACCGAACCAACAGGCATGTCAGCGAAAAAATGATTGTTGTCATTCATTGTTGATATTACGTTGCATTGTGAATTGAATATCAAACTCATTCTTTTTGTAAACTGTAAAATGTTATTATTAAAGAAGCGAAAAATTACTCTCTAATGCGTAGCTGACTGTTTACGCCAAACAATCGAAATGACAAATATAAAGGAGAGGGAGAACTGAGAGAACTACTGGCAAATGTCTTTTCAATTTACTGAAAATTCTCGACAAAGCAGGAGTTCGACAAATAATCATAATAATTTTATTTATCATCAAAGCATTTTCGTTTACGCTCATTCACTGTTCCTTCCTGAATTTTTTCTGATGAAATGTTTTAATAATATGTATGTACCTACGTATTTAATGGTTCCCTTAATTATAATCGCATTTCAATATCTTTTAATAAGGCGCATCACATATAAAAACATTTGTTACCCTTTTTTAATGAAGCCACATATTAACTTCTTTGCAAATAAACAGAACCGTCCGCGTCCATTGTCTCGGTAAAATTTGAAAGGGATATTGACCCTACGATACTAATTTTACGTGTTATCGACATATGTCAGGATTTCTACATTTCTAACTCTGGAGTTTTCAAAATGATATTTATTCAAACAAAACATGATGTAAGTGAAAAAAATCAAGATATAGAAAACTCGAGCAGTCGGTTTATGCAACTGAAATAAGAAAACATTTTAGAAACTTGGATTTCTAGCTATCATGCTGAAAGGTTGCATGAGTTCGATATGCATTTTGTAGCTTTAACATAATTTAACCGTGATTTGAATTACGTCAATGCAATGCAGGTAGTCATTCTGATCTCCAAACTTTTGATCGCCTATCTTATTCAAGGAATTTTTCTGACGTGTATACATACTTATTTGGTATTATCCACCGATAAATAATATTTATAAACTAGACACACATACATAAATACATACATTTACGTAAGTGCAATCGTACAAATTAAACTTTATAACATATTACATTTTTCAATGGATGGTGCCTGGTTGTCCTTGTCATCAAAACGTGTTTTTAAACGGGGAAGAGGTTATCATTGAATACATCATTCATGACCGATTGACAGTTTTCACTTATGCGTCAATTCCTTTTTGGGCAGGGGTTGTCTGATACTGATTAACCGATTAAATGTAGAAAAGTGTCATTGTCACCACATAGCCAGTCATCGTCGTCACCACCGTGTATATGGTCATAGAGCAATAATAGCATTGAACATAAAAAGGTAGAAAAGGTTTGCCCACTCATGACTTCTGCTTTGTTGTCGAACGAAATGTTACACCCTAAATTCCCTCCTTTGTCTTTGTCTACTGAAATAAAAATAGTTAATTTTCAGTAGGGCTTTGCCTTTAGTGTAATGATCTTAATAAGCCTGACTACCCGTCAGTGATTTTTGCTTCTTGTGTTTAAACACAAAATATGTAAATGCAAATTATACTTTACACTATCACTTCTTCGGCATAATATCAAAGTAGTACAATACCATTTTGTTCAGTCCTTCTCGGGGAATATGTGGAAAAAACAATTTCATGGTAGGAGCCAACACACAAAAATTGTGACGACTTGCTCAGTAAAAATCCAACGTACAATTTCGAAAATTATTATTCTTCCTCAGAATTTCTCTTCTCGTAACATAAATTTCATACAATGCTTCATTTTATAGGTACATGTGAAATCGGTGTTGAGTCGTATGAAGATTTGTGAAAACTTTTTGAGCTGCAAAATCTTACAAATTTTAATGAGAGCCTTGCATGTTCATCTGACTCACAGCACTATACTTTTCGTCACAGTGCATTGTTTTTTATCACTGATCTACAATTATAGGACTTTTCAATAAACTGTAACTTGTGATAAGTGCGTTCAAGTAGTTGACTTAACTGAATCCTGAGTCACACTTATCACATGTCTGCCTATTATGTCCCAATGTCAATGACATTTTTTACACACTGCAAAGGCAACGGTACCAAAGATTACTATACTTGTTTGCCGCTTTATTTGGCAGTCATTTATCTTTTGGAGTTGCTTACTGTTTTGTTTTGTAAATTAATGTACCCTTGCAGGAATTTTGACACAATTTTTCAACTGCATTTGCGGTAACTGCAACTTACAAACTGCTTTATAAAAAGCTGAGGCTGTTAGATAAATGCCACTGCCAACTCAGCCTATTTGGTCCAATTTTTTAAACTTATTTGTACTCTTCTATTTTAGGCTTTCTTATCAGATCATGTTATATGCATTTTTCATTGAAATAAAATTTTGTAATAAATAAGATCCGCCCACCATCCACATACCTTTAAAATACCATTATTCCAATTATTTCGTGGTAAACCATACCACATCACAACGTAATTCTTGTTTTGCCCACTAGTTTACGCATGTCGTGTCATCAAATGTCAAATCCAGATTCCTTCAAAGATTATTAATTATTTACTTTGTGGTAAACCTTCGTTGTAAAGTACCTGTCATTTTTTAATACAAGCTATGTCATGATAGTGCTTTACATTTATCAGAAAATGCGGTATCAATCAACTCAACGCAACGCTTATCACCGTTCATTATTCTTTTTAAAAAAATATTGCAACAGTGACGTGTGCAGCATCAACCAAAACTAAACTAGACACACACACAACTATTTTTTTGCAAACGATAAATTGATTAACGTGCAACACATTTATTTTCATAACATTTCATATATTTCAGTAAATAGTAAAAGACAAGTCATGCACTCCACTTAGGTACACTACATGGTAGCAATATTTTTACATTGACCATAAACTGCAAAACAAACTGATTGTGAATATTGTGAGTCAGCCAAGGCTGGTGAAGTTTTACCCCACCGGCACCTCCACTAGAGGAACTACATTGTTGCGAAGGCAGAGGATTTGAACGATCGCCTCCGCCTAGCGAACTACAGCTGTTCGTTTCACTTTCTGTGCTTTGTCGCAAAGGACGAGCATGAGGTCCTTTGAGCTGGGCTTGTAAATAGCTCGAGTCTTGATAATCAGTTACCTCGGTCTTCACTTCAGTCATCTTCCTAACAAGAACAAGAAGCTCTGACGATGCAGAAGTACCCTCCAAACTGATCAAGCTATCTTCTCCAATAGAGTTTCTGCTGAACAGTCTTCAAATTGAAACTTCTACCACCACCACTTGCGACACTGGACAAACCCATCATAGCTTCTTCGTTTGCCGGAGGTTCGCATTATCGTGTCACCGTTATCGTCATCCATGTCATCATTACTCTCATTGTCGTCTGTTGTATTTGTGTCGGAAATGGAAAAGGCTCCTGGACCTGTAGCAGCCAGTGATCTGGAAGATTCGGGATGGATTCCCAAACCCGCAGACTTTTTGTGGTCACTTTTTGACTGTTGGTGCTTCTTTGAAGCTAAAGGTACATAGCTTACAAGTGTAAGGGCGCAGATTAGTGTGAGTTTTGAGGTGCTTTCGTAGCATCGATGGCTTCTTGCAACGAATTCCACAAGCTTCACACACATAGCGACCTCTTCCTCTCCCCCTCACATAAGTGTAGTCATCGTTGGACTCGAAACCGCCTTCCATGATTTTGACACGCTGTTCCTTGCTAATGTCACTCATCTGCTTTCTGGTAAATGGCATTGGCCCTTCACTCGTGTTAATATTTGATCGACGTCTATCTCCATACTCCTCCTCACTGCTTGTGTCTGAACCTGCACACGACGGCGGAGTAGCCATTCTTCTGGCTTGTTTTGTTGACGTAGCCATGATTGGGTTGGGGGATACACTGGAAGCCACTGACATGAGTGTTCCAGAGTTCATTGCAGACTGTCTAAAAATAAGTGAAGATACGACTGGAGGCGAATGGCCGCAAGAACTGGAAGAGGATGATGCAGATGATGGTGGGGACACTTGTACAAATCCACTTGAAGATCCCCCTGGAGTTGGCGACACTTGAACGTGCAGTTGCTTTGATAAGGAAGCTTGGTCAATGGAGGTGGAGAATGAGGATGGCATCTCTGAGACTTGTGGACCCCGCTGCCGGAGTGCTTTCAAAAATGTTTTTTGTTTGCAGACAGGACTACTGATAGGTGGTTGATTGTCGGGAGAGCTGACTGTCATCGTGTCTAGACCTTTGCCAATGGCGGAGGTATAGAGTATGTGATGTGGACTCTTGCGCCCATTCACGCTAGAGTCGTTCGTCGAAATGCTGATTCCCAGTTGATTTGAATCTCTTGGTCGTGGCTGGAAATACGGAAAAATCAACCATGAATCCACCAATGCATAAAATCACAAACGAGCAGAAAGTACAATAAAATATGAGAAAATGATTCATGTGAGTGTACCTGCCAATTAGTGTTCATGGACAACTTGGGATCTGACTCTTGTGGAATAAACATTGGCTGTGTTTTGAAAAGGCACGTATAGCTGGACCGGGTTGACACCTTAAAGCCTAAGTACGTGTTCGCTTGTCCTAGAAAATACAAGACATACAATATAAGTTTATTTTTCCTTTGTAGTCTTTGATGAAAATCTGAAAACTTGTTAATTGCTGGCCTTACCATTTACCATACAATTGTATGGTTTTGGTTTGGCTACTCGAGGTGTCTCTGGACTAGGGAGAACGCCAGGTTCAAACTTCTTCGAATTGACATTCACAAGTTTGAGAGCAAGAAACGTGGGACGCTTGGGGTTCTGAGAAGTATTTGTCGGCACTACGGTCAATTAAGCTTTTTTGCAGGATCATTAGACTTATGAACTCGATCGGAATTTTCAGTCTTTAAAGGCGTTGCAGATGACATCACACTCACTTGAATGGCTCTTGCCGTCGTTGGCTCCTCAACTTTTGATTGAAATTGAAATTGATTGATTGATTGATGAGGATGGGCCTGGGATTGGAGGCGGGTTGGCAGACGTGAGCTTCAGTTCGGAAAGCTGTAGATGAGCGAGTGTCAACAGATATGTGGACGAATAAGAAACTGATATGTGGTCGTTGTTGTGGAAGTTTTTGCTTTTTGTTGGTCGACCTCTAGGGCTTTTTGGATTCTTGTGAAGCTGAATTCTTTCAGAAGTTGGACGTGGTGAAAACAAAGCAGAAACGTCTTGTTTTTAAATGATTACTAAAGATAGCGGCACTGGGGAAGATGGACCTGGCCCTGCAAAGAAAATGGCACCGATGCTTTGCATGGCTGGGCTTGGGGACGATTCTATCATTTTTGGAAAGTCGACTACAGATCCTCCGGAAATAGCCCCATTGTTTGTTCGAATGGTGACTTTGGCCCCGGATGGTCCACAGTTGCTTGCTTTGACTGTCATATCCATATCCGGGAAGTAGCCTGTTCCTCATTGCAATGTGCCCCAGACTGATTTATTGGAAGCTCGGAAACCTCCCCACCACAAAGACGGGAAGGGGTTGGAGAGAGACGGCGTCGCTTTTTAGGCACCATGGTAGATGTGGTCGTTGTTGTGGAGGAGGTGGATGAAGTAAAGGCTGGCGAAACAGAGGGAGAGTTAAGGACTGTGCTTGTTACAACTCCTCCACTTCCGTTATGACGGTGGTGGTGATGTTGATGTTGAGCACCAAAAGATAAATCGGTGGGCAGCAGGGAAGAATTTGAAGTTGGTTTGAGCTAAGTTGCTGTGGAGGGGAGATGATGAGGGGATGAAGATATTTGATTGTTAACTACCAATTCCACACTTCCCCCAGAGGTAGGCATTCCATCAGATGAGCTGCTTGAGGAATGATATCCGAGAATACCATTTAGTGGGTTATGAGACATTTGGGAGGAAGTGAATAAACTTGCAGTAGAAGATGAACATGATAATTCTACCGTAGATCCTCCGCTGAGCAGGTGGCTAGTGCGCTGCAAAGAATTTTGGGCAAGTGTGTGCTGCTGGCTAGCACCACGACATGTGTGATGTTTTAGTCTCTTGGTGAACTGCTCAGGCCATTCGAGAATAGACTGATTTTCATCAATTATCTTTGAACTTCAGTCATCTAAATATTTTCTGTCGATCCGCATCTCTTTACTAATTTTGGCAGGTTCCGCAGTGAAGAAGGGAGTGGGACAGCTGCTGATTACTGTAGGAGGCCTAGTGCTGCTTATTAGAAGAGAACTGTTCACTGGATATATAGTCATAGGTGGGGCACCACTACTTCTGCTGGTATTTGAACTTGGTAGCGTTACATCAGCACTAGCACTAACTTTTGGATTTACAGATAAATTAACTATTGATGTAGAAGGGCTTGGGGCTGGAAGCTCTGTCCCACTTAATCGAGAAGGGGATGCTAAAGAAGGTTCATCTTTCTTTTCATCCTCCGCCGCTTGCTAGTCCGATTTAATTCTGCATTTTGGCTTATACACAATTCCATTGGTAGATGATGTAGAGGTGCTTCCGTTGAGTGCTAGATCTCCAGGTTTCACTGTCGCAGTAATTTTTTTGAACTTTTTATGCAAGTAATAGTCGCTTCCTGGACCAGGAGGTCCTCCATTGTTCAGGTTTACGGCATTGTTGCTGTTATTATTATTAGCAGTGGTACTAGAAGACGAGGAGGATGGTCCCGCAAACTGTGGTCTCCTCGGAATTCCTCCCAAACGGAGACCGGATGGATTAAGCGAACCATTTAGTTGCCGACTAAAATGACTGGAGGTAGACGTATGGCCATGTACATCCTTCGAATTAGCTGCAATGTTAACACAGTCATTGTCAACGGTACTGTTGCTTCTGTATGCCGTTTCCTGTACGCAACAAAAAGCAAACAAAAATATTCGAAGTCTACGTTACAAAAAATGTACTTTTGACTTCAAAAAATTACCTGCAACGATTTCCTCAGGCACCCGTCTTATCTTTAGATGCTTTGGCACCACCCCTATAACATTGAAATACAAATAGACTAATATAATTTAAAATGCACTGATATATCACTTGGTAATACATAAGATATTTTTCGCTTTTTCTCCAAAAAACCAATGTTATTTAAAGTAAAGAGACTTGCGTCGCACGACCTCTGCCTCTTCCACCACCCCTTGCACTGCCACTTGCAGCTCCGCTAGATCCTGAAACAACGATTAAATATTTCATTAAAGTTTCACACACAATCACGCTAAACTTGTTATATCAGTTTTATATCAAGAAATTCTTTACGTTCCCCAATTAATATTTGAACACAATGAATTTCCTCAAAGCTTTAACCCATTTCCAGTGAAATTACCTAAGTTCTATTATGCTGCGTCACGAGGTAATGTCACCCAATAAAACATTGACATTTGATCTACGTGTTATTAAGTTTGCTATATTGCTGACTAGATGACAATACATTTGCATTTAATTTAAATGTAGTGAATTAGTACCAGTAGTACAGTGCACACTGCTTGCTGCAGTGAACTTACACGGAACACAACTGCAACTTTTTGGTTGCCATTTTTTACAAGCGTTCTTCAATTATCATCAAATCATCATTCATCATATTCACTTCTTTGAGTTGCTCGAGAGAAAATGTCATTTCGTTTCAGTTTAGCCCTCTGATCCGATCATATTATATTCCCTATTCAGTTTCCAAATTTAAAAGTGAAAGCTAATTAGATAAATTAACATCAATCTTAACTAGCGGAACTGCTCACAGAGGACATTTTAATAAATACAGAGGAATATTCTTCTTTTTCTACTTTTTAAAACATGAAGGCGGACTGGTTGAGTGAAAGGTGAGTACAATTTTTCATAAATACTTGATGAAATTGCGGCGACACATAGACTAGAGACTGAGTAACGGTTTTTTCGGTTTCTAACGTGTACAATGTACATCACAACATTGACGTTGTTTGTAGCAAAGTAGCAAATCAAAAAACATCATCTACCCATTTACGTTGGGGACACACAGTGTACTTAATAAAACGAGAAAGTGCGAAGTTTGTATACCAACACCAACTGAATAACAACAAATAGAAACGAATGAGAAAACAGAGAGAAGAGTGTGGAGGGAGGGAATGAGTCACCCAGCCTAATATGCAGCATACACGTACAGCGACTTATGACGGTCTTGGTTACTGTCTAAGCGGAGAAAGTAGTTCCATTGTCAATATATAAACTACATGCTTACTTATACAATGTACCGGAAACAGAAAATAAATGCCTTTCTGTGTGGAGTTGCGTTGCGGCGGCTAAACTGAAAGAAGGAAATAGGTACGAGTGCAACATGTTAACTAGACTAGGAGGAGAAGTCCTGGAGAAAAGCAATTGCAAATGGACTCGGATTTTTGTTGGGTTTGTCCGTTATACTTTCTCCTTTTCATTTCATACTCAGACTTATTTTATATTACGTAAGCAATAGTAATTTGGCACTACTTCAGGGAAATCCCTTTGCATCCAACTCAGCAAAACTCTTCCTTGAAAAATCAAGACGGTAGAGATGAATCATAGGAATGTTCTCAATTCAAGTTCAATTTTGCAGTAAAGTTCGGCAATGTATATGGACGAAACTCGTATACACATCGAAAAAATAATTGCTCTAAAATATTAACCAAAATCTATTTTATATATTTTGCAATGCTTCTTCAGTAAAACAGATATAAAATAACCTTTATACAGTTAAGTTTATAGATGATAATATTTTGAGACCCATAAAATGCCAAGCTAAAATGCTTAAAGCAAACCCATAAGGCAGACAGTCGGAGCCAGGAAGATCCCTTTGTTTTCTTGTCCTGCATTTCATTTTAAACTGTTATAGGGAATCCAAGCAGTAAATTGGTTTAGGAAGTATGTATTATGTATTATGTATGTATGTATATCTATGTGCGAAGAAAAATGATGAGATGAGTTTCGAGTTATCGATCCATTGCATTGCATTGTTAAGTTTAGCCTGAGGTTCAGTTCACAGACAGCAAGGCAGACAGAAAACCACTTTAAACGTGTTTATGTCTCTTGTTTCCTTATTAAAAGGTGTAATTAGAAAAAAATGCCGAAAAAAAACACAACGAAATAAAAGATTAAGAAAATAGGATCGATGATGCAGTGATAATTGAACATATCAAAAGCATAAGATTGCATACATATATGTAAGCGTAAACAAGATCTGGCATAATTGCAGGAGTCTGTAGTGAGGCAGTCAGGGACATTTAGTTTACTTTTATTCATTCATTCATTGGCTTTATTGCAGATTTCAAAACATTGTTACAAAAACATGAGAAATCCATATGTTAAAAAAA
>JAQFXM010007534.1:0-11751 GCA_034693345.1 Entomobrya multifasciata
TTGGTTTTTTTTGGTTGGATGGATGTATGTAGTACAGTAAGTAAGTAGAGTGGTTTTGATGGTGTGTCCTCCTGTACTGTGTTTCGTGTCCATGTCTCTTGATGAAAACACTAAAGTTTACCTCAAGTTTAAAAGAGAAGTAGAAGCAGCAGAGCAGAGAAATACTTTAAAATAATACTTGTATATTTATTGTATTGTCTTGTTTTTTATCAAGAAGAAGAGCAAGAGAAACAAGACGGGAGACCGATATATATGAAAAAACAATTTAAGTGAGTCAGTCAAGTCAGAGAAGTGTGAGTTGGTGAGTGAAAAGAAAATAAATAGAAAAATTTGTATTGAAAAGTAATGTAACAACTATGCATACAAAATAGGTGATAGGTGTTCATTGAAGATTTGATAGATTTGAAGTCATAAATTTTGGCGAATATTTAATTAGCAGAAAAATTCCAAAGAGAAGAATTGGTTTGTTTGTAAACTTGACTTTTTGGTTGAGGGTGAGTGAGGAGATAATTGTGTTTTAGATTTGAGTTTGCACTGATTTATAATAATAATCTGTTTAGGTGTGCGCATTGTAAAAAAAATCATTTAAAAATAGCGAATTCCAATGCACTGGTTTACGACTGAAGTCAAAAGTTAATCAGTTTAGTTGAATTTGACGTGTGATTGTGGTCAAGATGATGTGACGGATATAATGACGTTTTTTGCAAGATATGCAGTACAATTTTTTTGGAAATTGGGAGACTTGTTATAGTTGAGTTTGAGTTTATTGGCTCATTGAGGTTATTGGTGCATTGCATAAAAAGTTATTTGGAGGACGGGCTCATATTTACCCTTGCCCTTCCAGGAAAACTGCAAACGTTTATCCGTGTCCGTCATATCGAATATATCACGTCATAAATCAAAGTATATGTTCTTTTTTTAAGTATGCATGCATGTTATACATTTTTAGCAGGGTATTAAATGTGCGACTGGTCATTTAAGTGATTTAGTCAAATGAAGTGCAAATTTCAATTTTGGCAAATAGGTGAATATGATATCACCGCCGACAATAACAGTAAAAAATTGAAAATTACTGACCTTGTAATAATTTCGAATGATTATATATAGAAAAATTTCTTGATATATCATTCGCACAAATTTTTAAGCAGTGAAACAATTATATTTAGACAGAAATTGAACAGATATTGTCCATCGCCACTTTCGCATGACATGTGGTGTTCTGTTTTTCGTCAATTTAAAAACCAGGAATTATCATAAAAACACATTAAGATGTCAGTCATAATTCATCATTGAAATTGATCATTTTTTTAGGTAGATAACTAAACTGTAAGGCGTCATTTCATTAGTTATTGGTCTCATTTAAAAAAATTATGCAGTAATTCATGATCCAACTTCCAACATTTGTAAAAATTCATTGGTATAATTTATCAACCATAACTTCTATTGGGCACTAGAAATTTGATAAGTGAACAGTGAAGATAGAACAAGCAAAAGTCATTCGTCTTTTTATGTTTGTAGATCTTCAAGTCAACCAACTCTTTGGAAGAGAGTGAAAACACTGAAGTGGATCTACTATAATTTCTGAAGGTGGAGAAAGTTCCAAATAAAATGTCTACAAATCATCCATTACATTCTTGTAATTTTAATAATAGTGCAATCCCATCTTAATTTATGGTACGCAAGCAAGAGTGTCAACTTGTTTGAAAATCTGTATCGTAGATTATTTAGTCAAGTGCTGCGACGGTGGTGGTGTTTTGGGAGAAAGTTGTTAATTAGTGCGGGGGATAGTTCAGCGATTCGTTCAGAAGAAGACAGCAAATTTTTGTCAAGGCGGAGTTTTGGGTGCTATTTCCTTGACCTTCACTCTTATCTGAAGCAACTAGCGAGCAGTGGTGACGGACAACGTAAATTTGAAGTTTTTGGAGTTCTGAAAGCAGTTGACTTTCCACAAAAAGAAGTAGCGGACAAGGTGATCTTGTCTGTTGAGTCTGGTGAGTGGAGGTAATAATCCACCACAATAAATTGAAAATTGACTAGCCGTTTTTGCAGCATCTGACAACCATTTCTTGTTCACCTTTCAACGGTATGGAAGCAGACATATTTATCTTTAAAAACTTGTGATAATTTTTTTGCATTAAATTATTGACTATTCTCGCTTTTTTGTAGAACTTCTATCTTATCTCTCTCTCTCTTGTAATTGTTGTTGGTTAAATTGTAGAAATTTAAAATTAATGTTTGTATTCGTGGTGGGTTGGGGGTTGTTGTATTATTAGCTTTCTCTAGCTGTATGCAAAAAATGGATAAAAAGTACGTAGAAACATAGAATGTAAAATGTTTTACATATATATATTTATATATTATACCTATTTTTTAAATGTATTTTTCCTTTTTCATATATTGTGAATGAGCATTTTTTCAAAATTGAAAAGAAAGAAAGTAGGAGGGATTTTGCTAATTAATGTTTGTGTGAAATAATAATTGTATGTCCAACAGTAACATTCTGGAATCGATAAACATCAAAAAGATGAGTGCTATGGCCAGTAAGCTGAAAAAGAAGAGGATTCGGGTGAAGCATCAGAAGGTCAAAGTTTTCAGAGCGAAGGAGCCACTTCTCTCCGTGTTTATGTGGGGCGTTAATCATACGGTAAATTTTTTAAATAAACTTTTCTCCGGACAATTTAACTATTGTTTAGGCTGTTTCAAAAGACAGAGTAATTTACTTATACTGATTGGTGTACTATTTTATTTGCAGCTTAATGACCTTCAGCATGTTAATATCCCAGTAATGCTCATGCCTGACGATTTCCGATCGTATTCTAAAATACGTGTTGATAACCATCTCTTCAACAAGTAAGTGGACTTGCGTGTGTTCCCCGGCCCAACATTTCAACAAAAGTTTTATGATATATGCAATTAGTGGCTATTTTATCGCATTTAATTTTTGTGCTTGTTTATAAAAATGTGTGCATTTTGAAAAACCTTTTATAGGGAGAATCTCCCAAGCCATTTCAAGTTTAAGGAATACTGCCCACTCGTTTTTCGCAATTTACGAGAGAGGTTTGGAGTGGATGACCAAGACCTGAGGGAGTCTCTAATTAGGTATTAAAAGAAAAGAGAATATGATTACATCTTTAAATAGATATCGATGATAATCCAAGGCTAAATGATGCTGAGAGCTAGTTTAATGTCCAATCCAGTGCAAAAATTAAAGACCTCGTGATCGATTGCAGGTCGGAGCCAACGCCTTTTACCAATCCTGGCAAAAGTGGGGCTAAGTTTTATCAGTCATGGGACAAGCTATATATTATAAAAACTCTAACTAGTGAAGAGGTTGAGCAAATGCATGCCCTACTAAAACAGTACCATCCTGTAAGAGAAAAAAATATATATTATGGAACCTGTCATCTTCCAAAAAAATATTATTGTTGGTGAGAATTCGCAGTTATTGTTTATGATTATTGCAATTGTGTGTGCTTGTTTGTCTAATTCAGTACATCGTGGAGAGGCATGGAAAGACGCTACTTCCACAATACCTTGGCATGTACAGGTTGACTGTGGATGGGGTAGAGCACTATATGGTTATTACTCGGAATGTTTTCAGCAATCATCTTAAGATCCATAGGTATGTATGTATATTATGTTGTGTACACAAGTCAGGAAAGAAAACTACAAAACATAATTTTACTGAAAGGTCACTTCACTTGTCTTAGTTTGGATATTATTATGTGGAGTGAATAAAAAATGTAGAATTAGTGACGACAGAGAAAAATTTACTACGTACTACTTTCGTGGTTCTCTTGTTTTCTTCATAGGAAGTACGATTTGAAGGGCTCTACGGTAGATCGGGAGGCATCCGACAAGGAAAAGGGAAAGGACCTACCAACACTGAAGGATAATGATTTTCTCAAAGATGGTGGTCGTATTTACATTGGAGATGAAGCCAAAGAAAAACTTATGGAAACCTTGAGTGCGGATATTGGAGTAAGGATAAGACAAGACTTAACTTTTCTCTGGTTTTCTAGTATTTTTTTATACTATTTTTATTACGACTCTGTAAAAAGAAAGAAGTGAGGCAGGCGGGCAATGCGCCATCGCTATCTCATCCAAGTTTATTTTGGGATGATCTGTCATCAAATTATTTATTTACAAGCTGAGCTATCTATTTACAACCGATACTCGTACTTGCTTTCAGTGTACTTATGCATGTGTATGTGGTATGTACGGTTTGTTATCACCTTTCCCTTAACGATGTAATAAATTTTACTTTCAGTTCCTTACCAAATTGCACCTAATGGACTATTCCTTACTACTTGGAGTTCATGACTGTGAGAAAGCGGAACAGGAGGAAAAGGAGAGGCCTGACTCTCAGGTACGTGTAGTCTATGCTAATCTAATAATAGCTTTCTTCTTCTCTGCCTAAAATAAAAACACGGTTCTTTCACATTTCAAAAATTATTACACCATTATATATTTTTTGTTTCTTTTTCAACATAGGATGAGAATGGCTTAGAAGAAGAGGATGAATCTGATGAAGCTAATTGTCCTGGGCAAGGAGCTGTGCCTACACCACCTGAATCCCCATCACCAGGTTTGCACGGAGAGTTTGAGTACAGTGGTCAAATCATTCCAGATATTGATATTTATGCAATCCCTACGCATGCCAGTAAGTGCAAAGAGCAGAAAAACTCGTATTAAATTCTATCAGCTCTCTACGAATAAATTATTCACATTTTGTTGCTTCATTACATTTACACATGGCTTTATTTTGCCCTAGGTGCTCCACGTCGAGAAATCTATTTCCTAGCTGTGATTGATGTCCTTACTCATTATGGAGTTAAGAAACAGGCTGCGAAAGCAGCAAAGACGGTTAAATACGGTAGTAATGTCGAGGGGATTTCCACGTGTGAGCCAGATCAGTACGCCAAGAGGTTCATAGACTTCATTCAAAAGGCTATTGAATAGTCAGTAAGCTAAGTTGTATAACTACTAGAACGAGAGGGAAAAAACTTGCATTTGCAATGTGTATGGCGTGTGAATAGATGATAGAAATATATATATATTTATGCTGCATAAAACCCATTTTTTTCTCAGTCAGTCATCAAAAAAATATAACAAAGTCAGTCAAAAGAAGAAAAAATTATCAATGAAATAAGAATCAATGAGAACTAATAATTGACTCTTTGATGCAGTTTTAAAATAAGGTTATAAAAACTATTTATATAAGACTATTACAATACTGAAAAAATAGATTTAATTGCGGAAAGTGAAAGTTTCTTTTTTCAAAGTGAAAACAAGAGGAAAGGAGGTTAATGTTGGTAAATTTTGAATTTTGAGCTGAATTTTGTCTGGAATAGAAATGTCATAATAATTATAAATTATATGATTTAGTTTGTCAATATAAATTATTTGCCTTATATACCATCAGTTAAAATAATATTAAACTATAAAATAGCATGAAGTAATTTTTATTTCCTATTTCTGTATTATTTAATCATTGAAAACTACACAAATATTTTGTTTTGTTTTTTTACTCAAAAAAGTTCTGGTATAATACCATGTTCTGTTCAGTAATGATTACGTTCTAATAACTTTGTTTCTGAATTCAAACCTCAGAAATTGATATTACTATTATTTAGAAGACTTAATCTTATTTGCATGTAAAGTTTAAAAGAAAAATTCGTTTTATTATTGCAAAAATATGGCTGCAAAGCTACTTTAAAAAACTGCTGTCGTGTGAGAGAAATTTGCACAAAAAAAAAAGTTTTAAAAAGAGAGAAAGCTGTACAGAAAACACAGGAATTAGTATCTTAACGGTATGCTGAGGTGCTTTACGACAAGAAAAAATGATATATAACATAACACAATACAATATAAAACATCACAACTCTTATAATAAGCTGATGATATCTAAATACACAACAACAATAAAAATGAAAATATAAATGTTAAAATGATTAAGATCACTTACTTTACCGTTTTGGGCGGAAAATCCTGTTTTACTTTAACATACCATGCGCCATACGTTTTAAAGATTGTAGACAAAGAGAAAATAGAAAAAACAGTTTTTTTTCTCTTCATTTTTTAAATGAAACTTTCCAGTAACTAATTAAGATCTAAAATGAAAAAAATAAGATAAACTATTGTTATGCAAAGAGGAAGAATGTTGTTTAAGGGAAATACACAAAAAAATATGTTGCATTTGATTGTACGTTTCGTGAAGAAGAGAGGAAACAATAAAATCTAATTTAAGTGAATTTAATAAATTTTAAACCGATATATTACTTTAAAATATATATACCTATTTACCTTAACACATGTCTGTTCTCTACTTTTGCGTATTTAATAGTAAGGGTTACTGTTTAAACTTAAATTACAATAACAAAAAAACAAGATTGTTTGAAAATCTCTCCGAAAAAATAAATTACAAAATGCTTGCCTGTCGCATCCACAAATCAATCGCATTTTTTCAAGCGAAACTGATTGAAATGACTACGACTTATGGAAAAAAGTTGTGAACTTTGCTAAAAACCGTAACCAAAACTGTTGACCACATCACGACGATAAAAGATGAAGCGTTAGAGTAGCAAGTAGTCTCGTAGTGCTTTTAAAATGATTTTACTAACGATTCAACAACAATATGAAACCGAAACATCTTTTAATTATCTTCAGCAGACATTCAAATCTATAATATCCTTGTTTGCAAAACAGGATAATTTGGTTTGTCTGATTACAAGTTTCATGGAGTGATATTTTGTCGTGGTATTTGTTCCTTGAATAAAATTGCTTGTAAAGCTACATACACACACACACAGATAATAAGTTAATAGTAATCAAAAAATAACCTATATTTAGCCATCAAAAATATCTCTACATTAATAATTCTAAGAGGTACTGGAGAGCGCTGTTTTGTAATATTTTTTTAATATGATTGACGGCAGCAACGTTCGCAAATTGAAGCATTTTAACGAAAAAGTGTAACCAACCGGTGGTCTGACATGTTCCGTTATGATTACAGTTACACCTATTAATTAAGTTGCATGATCAATTCATTCATGACTTTAGTCAGCAGAATGTGTCAGCGATCAATTTGATGGCAAACATACATACGTATATATTAATTGTAATCCAAATATTTTAACTCTTTATCATCATCCAACTATTCAACAAAAATATATAAAAAACCAAATTGTTTGAACCAACCATTTACCTTTTAAATACATTATACAACGCATGATAAATATATACCTGTGGAAAATTTTATTAATTAGTTACAAAAAATAAGTGTGTACGTTCGTTATAACTTTAATAAGTCAAATGAAAAAGGATTATAAATTTAATGGAACTGTTTCGGCAAAAAAAATCCCTACCATATCGTTGTGCTCATTTTTGTGGTATGTGTATAATAAGTTGCTTATTTTTAAACAGCGGAAAGGAAACCAAAATGCACAATAAATGTGCTTATAAATATCATTAAAGCGTTTACTTTTTTGTCAAAGTTATCATCAAAATAATTGCTTTTTTAGCCTTTAAAAGTTTCTGTAAAGCTTCAATCTTGCCTAATTCGAGTATTTTGACGAACAACTAAAATTCCTACTCATTCTACAGAAATTTTAAACAATTTGATTCACCATATCGAATTATATTATTTTTCATTTTTATTATCAGTTGATTGTAAGAAATACTAAACACGTAATAGAAAAACAATGTACCAAAAAAATGTTATATGTATTGAATATATATCCAAAAATGATTTTCATATTTGTCTAATTATAAATTATTATATAATTATCAGCAGCGCTAAACCAATAAAAAAGAGAATGCAGAGTAGGTGCAGGTAGATCTTATTTTTGGAGAGAAAAAAAGCAAGTGTAATAATTTTAGAATTAAAAACGAGTGTAGTAAATAGACTAGCGGAGCTTTCTATAAGATTTGTATTGTAACTTGGGGAAGAAGAAGAAGAAGAAATGTGAAAGAATTTTTCGAAAAAAAAAAGAATTTTTGGAAGAAACTGCTAGACCCGATTTTACGTTTAGAAAAAACCGGTTCCAGTTCCATATTTTATGATATGATATATTGAGAAATATAGTTTAGATGGAGGAAAACTGATTGATATTTGAAAATGGAGGAAGTTTTTGTGGTTATATTTCGAAAAATATACAAAAAATGTGTTTTGGAATGAAAAGCTACGTATTACATATTAAGGAAATACTTACTCATTGTCATTATCTATTTAAAAATTCAAATGATACATTTATAAAGATTTTAAAAAGTCCTGTCATTTATGAAGAGAGCAATCGCTGGGAAATTGAAAATAATAAAGGACAAGAGAAAAGTTTCAAATGGACTTGAATTTCTTTTTTATTAAATTCATAATTCATATATTATTCGCATTACAAAACTGTCACAAGTAAATTTACTTCTTCACTGTCACTAAATGCTACTTACACTGGCTCACTACCTATTACGAACTACACTTCAATTACGACTTAACTGCAGCTTGAATTTCTTCTCGTTTATGTGATCCATCGCAAAATGGTCTATTTTTAGTTTGCTTACAATTGCAGAAGACGTATTCCTTAGTTTCCTTTGGAATAAATCGGACAGGCTTCATTGTTATCCGGAAGTGAGGATTTTTATGAGTTGAGTCACAGAATGGCTGCAAAATATTAGTAAAAATTTAAAACTTAGCATCCCAACCTAATCATGATAAGTGAATTTTGCATAGTTGAGGTAATGGTTTTGTTTATACCTGGGTTCTACTCCATCCACATGCACACCACAAGTACGACTTTCCCTTTATGCAGGTAAATTTAAAGGGCTTCTTATCATAAATTTTTCCGGTCCCAGGCTGGAATATGGAATAAGTTGCGGTCACAGCATTTTCAGAACTAACGGTCGGCTTTGTCACTTTCGTTCTACAGCACATGGGAATCGCTGAAGTAGGAAGGGCTTCCCTCATGGTATTCCAACGACTTGTTTCTGGGAGGCATTGTGACCTCTATCAAAATAAAATGTTATCTTATTATTATAATCTAACCGTTATATGTGTAGACTTCCTCCTAAGTTGAAAATTGTAATATTGGTAAATATTTACCGTTGTAAGTGGCTTCCATAAAAGAGAGGGCGGCACAAGTCCTCTGGAAATCCTCTGCATTTTGCTGACTAAAATTAAACAAATAAAGTAAATTACATGTTAACTTGCAATTTCACAAACAAACTTATCACATTCTAAATACATGTATTTGTTTGAAAACATTACAGGTTGAATGAAAGAAATCAAAATGTTGTAAATTCCGTACTAACCGTATTCTTTTCCCTGTTTCTTAAAGTAATATCTATCTGAATGCACAAATATATTTTCTCAAGAAACTCTTCACCGCTTTAAGCTTAAAATAGAACACCGGCTAATTAAATGAGGACTGTTTCACTGTTCCAAACTTCACAATGAACAACTCTGCGCATAAAGAACACAACAAACCAATAAAAATGCTTGGTTAATTAAGAATACTTAACTTTTTGACTCATTTACTGCACAAAAGTTCAACATAGTTTTGGATTAATGCATTGTTGTTGTTTTTCTGCGAGTGCACATGTGATTTTGTATTTTGGTTCGGTTTTGTGTTTAGAGGAGAAAGCATGCTCAGATGTTCACTCTCACCAAAAACCCATGCATTCATACAACATAGGCCATAGGCATTCCCTGTTTCATACACACTCTCATCCTCTTGCATGAAGCGAAGCAATTAAAGCATTTCAACAATGCTATTGTATGCATGCGAAAATGCTGCTTCAAACAAAATGATTTTCTTTTTCATAATTTTAATCATTAAGATTATCCTTTGAAAATATTTTAATTTTTGCCGGAAACCCTCGAAATTTCATGAGTTCCCCGAAACATGTTTGTCTTGCCCTTTGTTCAGTTGCTAGATGGCAATGCAAGGATTAGTTTATAGACATGAGAAGATTTGTTTTCTTCATTGGATGAAGAGTTCCATGCAAATTGACCATCAAAACTTATAACTAATGTAACATTTAGATGAGGACTATCTAAAAACTTTTTATCGTCCTTTTCTTAGCTAGCAGTTTGATATGGATGATTCTATATGCATATAGTTTACATCGACTTTTTATCAAATTTCTTAATGTGCTAGTTTACTATACCATATGGGCGATAATTATATTTCATTGAGACAGCCATTGCATTAGATTATCCAAAGTAAAGTACGAAATCCTAGTCAATGTATCATATAGTGAACTATACTGATTTCTACTGGAATTAATGGGAAGCATTAACTTTGGTTTGGCTGTGATTCCGGTATGCTGCTGTTGGCTGTCTAATAGAATCGTGCGACAACTCAAAGTTTTCCACATGCATCATATAAAATCTAAACGATCTAAACACATGAAAACGAAAATATCTTTGCAAGTGTAACGACTTACTATTACGAGTAGCTCACCATGTCATCATTATCATTGTGGTACTGGTGGCGCCTGATGATGATAAGACCTGTTGTTGCGGCTTATAATAGTTCTGCCAAATGTTCAACGATCAAGACTGTTGTACTCATCTCATCTCTAGTATGTAAATATATGCGGCAGGTTTTTTACTTGAATGACTACTCTGTCCTCTGACTGTGATTGAAATTCCTATTCTACTCATTGATATGATACACCTTAAAATGCATGCATATGATGAGTATGCTATGTGGTCCATAGGTATTATCCACAGATTTAGCAAAAAACCAGTAATGACTGCGTTAAAAATGTCTTTTGACCAGCTGTCTAAAGGTCTGCTTTAGCAAATAAATGGAATCAAGTGATCAAGTACAAAAAGATTGTCAAGTCAGATTTTATACTATTTTCCTTATGAGATAAATGGGATTCATGCATCCATTCACACAATAATATTGTATCTGTATCAATCCAAATTTAGATCCGCTCGTCAAACTTGAAAACATATCAAAGTTCATTCTAATTCCGTCCGGTTAGTTTAGTTAGTTTAGACTTCACTCTAGTTAGATTTGTGCATTGCATAAGTTTGACTTTTTAATAGGACTCTACACAACAACACAACAAGCATTGCTGATAGTAAACTTATCAAAAAGAAGCCAACAAAAAACAACGGAAAAGGTACGTACATACGCATACCAAAACAACCTGTATTAATATTACAAGTTTATACGTATACTTTAGTTAAGATAATATGGTTCATTTGGGACATATAATATAATGCATGCATCTTTAACCGGTTAGTAGTAGCAATTGTCACAAGGCAATATCACTAGTAAAAAACTACTTTGTATATACGCATTGCATGCATAAGTATTTAATACAATGTGTGCACTTAGATTACAGTGTAATGCAAAGCGCAATGTTTCTTAAAGAATGGTTTACTTGACAAAGCATTAAAGTTTGTTACGTTTAAGTATTAAACTGTGTGCAATGCATTCATAACTGTCATACTATTTATACAACTCAGTTTTGAACACGTTCCGGTTCCACGTCTTCCCTTCCCATTTTCTGACGTCTTGTTCCAACTTTCCGTCTTAAATCTTTCCAAAAAAAAATAAACTGTGATTGTTCGCAGGGTTAGGTCATTCATTCATTAAACAAATCAAAAGCATAACTAATAAGTGATTTTTTAAAAATAATTACGCTTTACTAGTCCGATTGTGTTAAGTGACGTTTGTTTGGCGAACGCATTTTATGTGTGTACAAGAATCTTTAAAAAATCTTGATTTATTTATGTGA